>JASDQU010014772.1:36864-59162 GCA_032191745.1 Picea mariana | reverse complement strand
TATTTATTTAATATCTTTTGTTCTTTCACAAGTTAGGAATTAATTTCCTCTTTGCAAATTTTTAAATCCCTTAGTTAATTAAATCCTTACTCTCTTTATTTACCCCCAAGAATTTTATGAAGACCTAACTATTACTTAGGTGGGTTCTGGTTTAAATTGTTATTTTTATTCTAGGGTCTGTTCTTAAGGTTAGACTAAAATTTTACCCTAAAATTTTTAGACTCGGTACTTAGATTCTGAACTGGGCGACACTGGGTTAGGGAAGTTGTTTAAGGATTTCTTAAGGTGTTATTGTATTAGGGATTTTAGGTTTGTTTCCTTCATCCACATCAATGCGACGTGCCCTTTAGGACGCACCATGTGCTCCAAGGGTGCCACTCACCTCGTTCGTTTCCTTTGCGCGACGTGCCCTTCAAGATGCACCACGTGCTCCAAGGGTGCCACTCGCTTCTTGTATTTATTTTGTGCGATGTGCCCTTCAGGATGCACCACGTGCTCCAATGGTGCCACTCGCTTCTTGTGTTTCTTTTGTGCGACGTTCCCTTTAGGATGCACCACGTGCTCCAAGGGTGCCACTCGCCAACTGGACTGATTGGTAGACATCTATAACCCCTAGAGTCAACACTCCGCTAGGTGAACTTGTGGGAGACTAAGGGCTCTAAGGAATAAGGCCCCTGCCTTATTGTGTGCCCCTTAGAATCATCGTGAGTGACTGTTGCAGTCTACCCTCACGGCATCGTGGATCCTCTCGAACTAGGTAATCGTTAACCTACAGTTTGAGACACGGCGGGAGTGCTAGTAGGTGGTGGCAGGGCTTCTGTCCACCCCTCTCCCTCAACCTTTCTGGAAATTGTGTGTGGCCCCTTTACTCCATATGTGAATCCGGTCGACAAGCTATCATCACCCTACATCATTGACAATCGTGTCAAAACATGTCAACATCAAATCATCAAATCAATGAAATATCATAGTAAATAAATCAACCCAAATAGCACACTCCCTGACTCAATCCAGAGTACAAGGGTTTCCACCGATGCCTCTGCATCCTCAAGGTCCAAAACCATGCACACTCAATACAACTGAGTCAATAGCACCTGTCTACATCAAATAGTAAACCATCATGTCGTCTATCATAACGCATCATAATCAAGTATAAATTTTTTAACATTAGAAAAATCCATATCACTTGAGAGCAAGTGTCCTCAAATAATAAGTTTTCTTAGTGCGCCAGAGCGGGATGTTACATACACCCCCTCTTGGTCTAAACTTCGTCCTGAAGTTTCTCAGTATAAATGCTGAAATAAAAGTATCACAGTATCATAAGTATATCTATCAAACAAAAATGGAAACTGCTAGCGCATATCATATGCGTCCTCCCAGGTCACCGAGTGCGGACTATAACTGTCCCACTGGACCCTGACCTGATCTACCATTCGATGTCATAACTTTCGAACACGATGATCTAAGATGCGGACCAGCTCAGCCATGAGCACTCCCTCGTCCGATACCTGCAAGGAACTCATCTCAATCATGTGTGTAGGATCACTAATATAATGTCTCAAAATAGATACATGAAAAAAATCGTGCATACGCCTTAAAGAATCAGGCAAGGCTAGTCGATAGGCCACGGGCCCCTTTCTCTCCACAATCTCAAAAGGTCCCACAAACCTAGGAGAGAGTTTAGCTCCCTTTCCAAACTTGATCGAACTCTTATGCAGTTTAATCCTCAAGAAGACTCGATCGCCGACCTTGTAACTACGGTCGACTCGGTGCGCATCGGCATAACTCTTCTGTCAATCCTACGCTTCCTTAATCCTTTGTATTATGGTTTGCATTTGCTCTTCCATTTCTTGGATCACTTCTGGTCCTACTAGGACCCTATCCTCAAGTTGATCCCAACTTAAGGGCGTCCGACACGGTCACCCATAAAGAAACTTAAAAGGCGCCATCTTAATGGTGCTCTGGTAACTGTTGTTGTAAGCGAACTCTACTAGAGGCAAGAACTCCTCTAAACACTTTTGTCGGTCCATCACGTACATGTGCAACATGTCTTCCAAGGTTTGGTTTATTTGTTCGGTCTATCTGTCAGTCTTTGGGTGATATGCAGTACTAAAATTGAGTTGGGTTCCCAAGGCCTCTTGAAAAATCGTCCAAAATCATCCAGTAAACATCGATCCTCGATCGGATATAATCTTCTTAGGCATGCCATGCAGCCTCACAATCTCACTGATGAAAACTCTCACTATGTCAGGTGCCTGATACATCATACGCACAAGAATAAAGTGAGCACTCTTCATCAGAGTGTCTACTACTACAAAAATCAAGTCGTGTCTCCTTGCCATCAGTGGCAATCCAACAATAAAATCCATCGAAATAACTTCCCATTTCGATTCCGGAATGGCATGTGGTTGAAGTAAACATGTCGGGTGTCTATGCTCAGCCTTTACCTGCTGACACTCTAGACATCTAGCCACAAAGTTGACTATGTCAGCCTTCAATCCCTTCCAGAAGAATAAGGGTTTAAGGTCTGCCCTCATCTTCGTGACTCCTGGGTGAGCCATATAAACTTCTCTATGAGCCTCACTCAGGATCAAACTCCTCAACTTGTCATTTGGCGGTACGTAAATCCAACTTCTAAACCTCAATAAGCCATCTCTATCCAATGAATATCCCTCATATCATGGTACCATCATTGTGTTTTATCCGATAAAATCCTTGACTTCTTTGTACCAGTCATCATCACGCTGTAAAGTGAGAATCTTCTCATGTAGATTTGTCTGAAGAGGTAACACCAAAAAGATGTGTGGCCTCCGACTCGAGGCATCCGCCACTTGGTTCATTGTTCCCTTTATGTAAGTAATCTCGAAGTCGTACTCACTAAGCAATTCCGACCAATGTCGTTGTCGCGCGTTCAGGTCGCTTTGCGTAAAAATGTGTTGTAGTCTGCAATGATCAGTCCTTAATTCAAATTTTCGTCCAACAAGGTAGTGTCTCCAAACCTTCAAGGCATATATGATGGCTAAAAGCTCCAAATCATGTGTCGCGTAGTTCTCCTCATGCCTTCTTAGTTTCCTCGAAATGTAAGCAATCACTTGTCCGTCTTGCATCAAGACTCTGCCTAAACCTTCCTTGGATGCATCAGTGCATACCAAGAAGTCCGTGTCCATGTCAGGGACCTTTAGTATCAGTGTTGTCATCAACAACTCCTTAAGCCTCCGAAATGCCTTCGCGCATTTCTTGGTCCAAACAAACTTATTATTTTTCTTCTGCAATTCCGTGATCGGATTTGCTATCTTTGAAAATCCCTCGACAAACTGTCGATAGTATCCTGCTAAACCCATAAAACTACACACTTCTGTGACGTTCATTAGCACAGGCCATTCTATAATAGCCTCAACCTTGGCTGCATCCACGGCGATACCTTCGCTGGAGATGACATGCCCTAAGTAGTGAATCCTTGATTGATAAAAAGAGCATTTGGACAACTTCCCATACAATTTGTGCTCTCGTAGACAGTGTAGTACCAAGCGCAAGTGCTCGTCATGATCCTCTGTCGTCCGAGAGTAGATCAAGATATCGTCAATGAATACTTGGACGAACTTGTCCAATCACTCGCGGAACACCCCGTTCATCAAACTCATGAATACCCCTGGGGCATTTTTCAATCCAAATGGTAAAATAGTAAACTCGTAATGTACAAATATCATCTTAAAGGTGGTCTTAGGGATGTCATCCTCCTTGATCCGTAACTGGTGATACCCAGATCACAAATCGATCTTGGAGAACACCGTCGCACCCTTCATTTGATTGAACAGATCATCAATTCTTGGTAAGGGATATTGATTCTTGATCGTAGCCTTGTTCAGTTAACGGTAGTCAATGCAAAGCCTCCATGATCCATCCTTCTTTCATATGAAAATAACCGGTGCATCCCACGATGACACACTAGGATGTATCAGTCCCAAGTCCAACAACTCCTTCAGTTGCATTTTCAAATCTTGCAACTCTGGGGTTGACATCCGATAAGGTGCTCTTTCTATCGATTCCATCCCCGGTTTTAGGTCTATGGTAAACTCCAATTCCCTTTCCGGTGGCATCCCAGGTAACTCCTCTGGAAACACGTCCACAAACTCCTTCACCACTGGAAGGTGTTCTAGACCTTCCACTACTCCCTTTTCGTTTAGTGCAAGGATTGCATAAAGCTTGCACCCCTTGCGCATACTCTTCTGTAACTGTAAGGAAGAGACAAACCTCAGGGAAACTCTCTGGTTCCATCCTACAATCACACGTCTCTGTCCTTCATCATCAACCAAGCTTAACCGTTTCATCTTACAGTTGAGTATCGCCTCATGCGATTCCCACCAATCCATACCAATCACGATGTCATAAGATCCTAAGATCGTGACGTACAAGTTGACCCTCGTGACAAACTCTCCCAGGTTAAGGGCACAGCCCATAACCTTTCCTCCCACCTTATGTTTGGCTCTTGAAGCCATCTCCACGAAGCTAAACTCATTCTGTTCGACTGCCTTTACCTTTATCCTTTTTAGCGCTGCACCAGAAATGAAACTCTCAGTAGCACCTGGGTCTATCAAAATACAAAGGGTCTGGTCAGCGACAGTACCTGTCGTCTTGAGCACAGTTGACTGGTGCTCTGCCTGGAAATTATTCATCACTGCATGAATCCGATGGGCCTTGCCCATATCTCCCATGGTAGCGGGTCCGGCTGATTCGGATGCCTTGGTCCTCTCCATAGGACAGTCGTGCTGGTAGTGTGTCTCCCCACACGTCCAACACCCCTTCTTTGGCCCAGTAGTCCTGGTACCCGAAGTAGAAGATGACTGCCCACCGACCTGAAATCCTGGTCTGTTCTGCTGTACATGCCTAAACTACTGCTGCTGCGGGCGACGCTGCTGTTGGTGCTGTGGTCCTTGATAAGGTGTCCGCTGCTGAGGCGACAGTCGTCGGGGTGTAGCAAAAGTGGATCCCCTCTGGAAGCCACGATGTCCCGACATATGTCTCACTAGTGTCTGATGCTGCGGCGTACCAGATGAAGTATGCCCTATGGGTCTTTCTGGAGTCCTGGTCTGACCCCCACTGATAAGCTCCTCAACTACTATGAGGGCCTTTTGGACAGCATCATGCAAGGTTTGAGGCATCAAGATCCTAACCTTTGCACGCAGGCCACCGTTAAGGCCAAACACGAACCGGTTGACCTTGAGTTTCTCTGTGTTAAGGTGCGGAGCATACCGGAGCAGCTCCATGAAACGTGCCTCGTACTCGGGCACCGTACAACCTCCCTGTTGGAATGCATTGAACTCATTGAGCTGACACTCAATGAATTCCTCCGAAAGGTACCTCTCTCAGAACCATTCCTTGAATAGTTCCCATGACACGTCTTCCATGGCCATGTTCAGCTGCGGTAGGAGCGTCTTCCACCATAGAAGAGTGCTCCCCTTCAGTTGAAATACCGCCATATGGACCTTCATGTTGGAGGTATAATCGTGAAGTGCGAAGCACATCGCCATATTCTCCAACCATGCCTCGATGGCTGCGCCATCTGGGGCACCAAAGAACTCAGGAAATTTTACCTTCTCGAGTTCACGGTGAATGCTACCTGTAACGGTCGGTGCGTGCGGTGGAACTTCAGTGGGTGCCGGTGCCCTGGCCTCATCTCTATCCAATTGGCTGATCAGAGCCTCGGACATGCACTGAAAGGATCTCATCATCCCAATAACATCGCCAACTGCAATCTGCTCCTGTCCGAGAACCTGCTTGCCTCCCTGGGGGTTAGACCCCTCAAGCGTGGATGCTACTGGAGGCATCACGCCTCATCCCCTAGCACCCCGTCGTCTGCCTCCACGGTGTCCTCTAACCATGATTACCTACAAACACACAATCAACTTGATCAACAACAATATAATCAAATCTAATCATGTCCATGAAAGTCACAGCGAACCCCAAGCCGCGGGTCGAACCGGCTCTGATACCATATGTAACGACCCTCCTCATTACGACAACAACTCTGATAACAAGTGAAATTTTTTTTTTTTTGTTTAAGGTGTGTGCACGCGTGTAAAGAGGGAACAGACACACTTGACTCTATGTCGCCACCCGATGACTAACAAGACACAACCATGATGAACACAACAAGAAGACATAAGGCGCACGACAAGTAACTGCAAGCATTTAAATGACATAGACATAAGGAAGAATCCATAACAATAGATGTTACTATTTCTGCACAGGAAAGCAGGGCGTTTAATCTTAGTCCTCTTCTCCGGAGAGAGAGAAGGTCAGATAGGCTTCTGGCTGACTGCTCAGGCAGAAACTAGTAACCCGACGACGACAAGACGCAAGCTAGACGAACACAGCAAGATGACATACGACGTACCACAGTAACAACATGAATTTAATGACGATCAAGCGACAATAAGGAAGACTGAATACCCATCCATCCTACCTTGCAATGGTTAGGACCTCCAAGACACATAATCAACGCTCAAGCCCAGGTTCCCATTGATTTTAACCATTTAAGGTCTCAGGGCTGGCAACTGTTCTGAGGAACATGGAGGTGTCTACATCCCGCCCGACACGATTGACCCCATACTCAAATGACTCAACAAAGTACAACAATAAATAAACACATGACCACAACCTCAATGGAAGGCGCAAGGTAGAAGGATTCAGACAAATACCCACCAAGTTCACCAGGATATACAAGAACACGAAACCAAATTTGAGGTTTTACTGACGAAACATATTACGAAATGTAGTGTGTTTTAAACTCTCTTCGAGAAAGAAGATAGTTTAAAGCTTCCTCTCGAGGACCCCTCACGGACTCCATCTTTACCTAAAAATTTTCCCTTAAACTACTAAAATTAACAATTAATTTAATAACTATAAGCACTTAAACAATACCAATAAACTTTTTACTAATTCTAAGTTTATTAAACTATCTAACCTAACTCCCCTAATAAAGTTCTTCCACCCTCAATTCAACTTCTTCCTTCAATAAAACTAAACTACCCTAAAAACCATTACATTAATACTTAACAAAACCCAAAACATTAATAACAATAATCTCATTATCAAAATCAAATAAGAATTACAATTTTTCCCTTATGTCCTTAAAAATTACCACTTAAGATATTAATGAACAAAATTTTCAAAAACATCCTCCACTTTATTGAATTATTTAAAATCTAAAATAGAAAACTTATTAATAATTTGATTAAATCCAAGGTTTCTGAAGCATCTACAGTGACTAGAAATCGTTCGAAATAATGTCAAGTAATAAATATTCCTTCAGATCTATTAAAAACAGGATTATGGAAAATATTCGTGAAACGAATCCGAATTATTCCCAGACTGAAATCTAATCCCTTCCATCACAAAAACTCTGAAATGCATGTAAGGCATACGAGGAACAATTTTTAACTATAACCCTATGTTGAAACCAAAATAAAATATAGAGCATGCAAACATGGAAGTAGGCAATCAAGCATGAAATCGAGAACCAATAAAGTGTTATGTCAGTCCCATATACGTGTCAAGGAAAATAATTGTTAGTCTCCAGTTTTGACTATGTTTTTGCCTATATTATATCACAAAGACCTCCATTTCCATACCTAGTACCACTCCCTTCTGGCCTTTTTATGACACATTTGACATCTCTTTACCACTAAATGGGGCTACTCAAGGTATTCTTACATTTCAAGTTATTTTTATGTATTTTGATACTTTAAATTAATATTGAAACTAATGTGGCATGATTTAGGTACTATTTCTATTTGAAACAGGATTTGCCAGTACCAGGTACCATCTTGCCAGTACTAAAAATCCGCGCGATATAGCCAGAGTGGTAGACAGTGCGATTTACATGATAGATTGAGTCATCACTCATATGCTGATTCAAGGCGAAATTATAGAACTAAGTTTTTAATACTTCATGACTCACACTTCATGACACTGCGTGTCACGAAGATGTGAAGACCGTTTTTAACTGATTTTGAGTTAATTTTGGATTTGGGATCCGTTTGAATTAATGTATTTTTGCTTTAAACTATTTTTGAGGAGGATCTATATAAACAGAGGATCGCTCCTAAGAAACATTGGTTATGTTATGTTATGATACACATTTCTGCTAATACAATCTACCTTTGCGTTATGTTACTTTGTTGTCATCTGATTTGAGTTATTTTTCTGAGTAAATGGAGCGTGAAGCATGAACAATGTTTGTGTAGAATGATCTGAGTAGTTCTGGTTTTCCTTTCGGCGATTGCACATCTTGGTTGGGCTCGCCAACAGGTTCAAGTCGCTGCTTTTCTCTGCATTAGAGTTAGTTTATTTCAGTATCTTAGGATTTGCATGCATGTTAGCTTATTTGAGTTTGGGAATTAACTTGTTCAGATTCTTGCTTAATTATTCTTCAACTATATCGTTTCCAGCATATTAATATATTCTACGTTGATGAGTGTTGAAAGCATGGTTGATTCCTGTAGAATTTAAAGCATAAACTAGATTTGCTTTGTTTCCAGTTTTCCATCTGAACGTAAATTAAAGAGAATGCGAGTTTGAATTTACTTTGTTTTGGTTAGGATAGTTAGGTTACTTTGGTTTGGTTAGGATAGTTAGGTTACTCTGCTTTGTTAGGATAGTTAGGTTGCAATTGAATTAGAGGAAGCTTCCAGTACCAGTAGGGTAAGTAGGATATTTCTTTATTTTTCATGTGGATAGATTTAGATTTATTTTCGATGTTTAGATTAAAAGAATTTTAGGAAATAATCTTTCTGTTATGGATTAGATAGAAATAGTGATGATTAGATGATTAAAGATAGTGGTAGATAGTCTTGTGAAATAGCATTAGAGTAGAAATAGAAGTACCTGCACTTAAGCATAGAACTGTTTTCTGTTGATGAATTAAATAGGAGATGATAAGTTTCAAGATAATCATTAGGATTCAGCTTCTAAGAGTGAGTTTGTGTTTTCTTCTAAGAATAGCCTTTAGATAGGAATCAGAATCTTACTCGCACATACAGTGTAGCAACTCTAAGTTCACTTACCCTGGTTTGACAATTCAGTGTTTCAGGTCACTTAAATCTTTAATATGGTAGCCTGACATTTTTGGCGCCTTTGTCGAGGAGATGTTTAAAAGGTAAGTTAGATAATTGTCTTGATTAGTTTTAGAATGCACTTATTTTGGTGTGGTATGTTAGCAGGTTGATGATAGGAGTAACTGTGGAAACAAGGGGTGAGAACCAACATGTCAGTTATCACAGGTACTCTGAAACTCAATCTTAGTTTCTTTTCCTTCCATTTAGTATGACTTCATGAGAAATAGAGATCATAGAGGTAGATTTAGGAGAAATATAAAACAACAAAAAGAGGAAACCTCCACCCAAAAAGCGATAGAAACTGAGACCGAAATTCTGGCTGAGGAAACCATAGAACAAAACCTAGAGCCAGGAAACACCATACATCAAAAAATTCAAAATTCGGGTGATCCAGCCCTGGATGACACAGTTGATCCAGAGAAAATACAATCTCTTCTCGAGAACCCTAACTCTGTAGTTTCACAGATAACAACTGCAATTGTGGAATCAAAGGCCATAGGATCCTCAAAAGGACCAATAGGAGATAACAATTCTGACAAAAGGAATCCAGAAAGGTGGGATTTCACACCCTCACCAAAGAAAGATCGAATTGCATATACAATTCTTGGTAATCCTTTTAACATGGGAGAAAGAGGGAGAGATTTACATGGGGAACTTCATATTGAAAATGAAGGAGAAGAACAAGCAGAGAATGAGTTAACACCAAAAACCACCTTTGGGTTTCCTATTTTGGATTTAGTCTAGGATGTCAATATGAAAAATATCCCACTTTCAGCACTACCAACCTTCCATGGGAAAAATAGTGAAGACCTGGATGTCTTTCTTTTTGATTTCGACATCCTGTGCAGAAGCTATAACTATTTCCAGGATGGACATAAACTGAAATTATTTCTTGCCACCCTGAAAGATTTTGCATTACGTTGGTTCATGAGTTTAGGAGAATACAACATTAGATCTTGAGAAGATATGAAGGAAATGTTTTTAAAGAAGTACCAGGACTATTGCAGAACCAAGGATTCTCGAAATGACATCTTCAAAATGCAACAACAAGATGAAGAAAGCCTTGAGGATTTTGTAGAAAGATTTACCTATACCCTTCAAAAATCTAAATATAATGATCTCCAGGATGAAGCAATCAAGACTCTTTTCTTAAAAGGAGTTTTGGAGGAATATATTGATACTCTCAATTTAATGGCTTCCGGAGACATTTATCAAAAAAAATTTGAAGCAATCAGTGAACTTTGTAGAACTTACTCAAGAAGTAAAGGGAAAACTGCAAAAAGTGTGAGAAAACCAGTCAACAAAAATACCAAAGTACCCACATCTGGTGGAGTTACTAGAGTTGAATTGGGAAACCTTTTGGAAAATTTTAAAACAGACATTTTAGGAACAATTGGCTCTCAATTAGATACGCTGAAGATTAAGAGAAAGCAGGAAGAGGAAAACCTTGTCCTAAGCATATTTTGCCCAAAATGCAGAAAAAGGCATCCTTTATGAGAATGTCCTTTGGACAATGTTCCTGTATGTGCAATATGTACTGAAAATCATAAAACAGAAGATTGCCCATCCTTACCTGGATTGCAAGCAATATTCAAGGGAGGGGAAGCTCCAGGGACTCCATCTGCACCTAAGAGGCCTTGGCAACCTAGAAATCCAAATGCAAATGCATATTAGGAGCCATCCCCACAATATTCCAGCTATTATCCACCCTTCTCTCAACAACAACATCCATGGAACTGGCCAAATTGGCCTTCACAAAATGTCCCTGCTCAACCTTGGTATCAGGGATGGAGAGATCCGAATTTTGGGAATAACCAACAGCAGCATGCGGTACCAATTCCCCAAAATCCATGCATGCAGTATCCTCCAAATATGCAACAATTATTGCCTGGTTTTATTCCACCTCCGTTACCACCCATTCAGCAAAACCCTCAGCAGCCTCAGAATCCACCACGTCCTACCATTTTTCCCGCTAAAACCATTCCAAATCCTAACCACAGACCACCTATACCACTCCATAATGCTAATTTCCAGAACTATCCAGCTTACAACATAAATCCTATTTCTATACAAGAAGTACAGCTGAGATCTGGAAAAATTTTAAATAAAATTCAGCCCATAACAAAAACAACACCAAAGGTAATTATCGAAGAACATGAAGATGAGTCTATGGATAATTTATCAAATGAGACACCCCTGAAAGATGTTATCATTCCAAAACATAAAGAATCTGAATCACAACATAACACACAAACTCAGGTTCCCCAAACACCTCCTTTTCCTGAAAGGTTGCTCATTGAAAAACCGATTGTACAATCTGAGTTTGACATCATGACTGAACTGAGAAATGTTTGTGTTAATATTCCATTATTACAAGCCATCAGAGATGTTCCCATCTATGCCAAAACCATCAAAGAACTCTGCATTAAGAAACCAGGTTGGAAACAGAAAGATCCACCCACAATACATCTAGTAGGACAGTTATCAAATTATATTTCTGAAACACCTAAAATTGTAAAGTATGCCAACCCAGGGAACCCAATAGTTTCAGTGACTATCAATAATGTTTCTATTGGTAATACTTTAGTCGATCTAGGTGCAGCCATTAATATAGTGACCAGGAACACAGTGGAACTGTTACAACTAAATCAATTCCTTCGCCCTACTCCTACAGTTCTTGAACTGGCTGACAGAACCACTATAAAACCTGTTGGAGTTCTTGATGACATCCTTGTGACTTTAGCTTCATGGGAATATCCTGTTGACTTCATGATTATTCATTCAAAGGACCCCACAAAAGGCCATCCAATCATTTTAGGGAGACCTTGGTTGTCCATAGCCAACGCTTTCATAGGATGTCGTGGTGGGGATATGTTTATCTCAAATGGTATTTCTTCCCAGAAACTTACTCTGTTTCCACCTGCTCGGCCAGTTACAGAAGATTTATGGTGGTTGAAGTGTCCCTATTTTGAGAATGATTATGAGGAATATTTATTTTGTGTTGATGAGTTCCACACACTGCAAGAACCTACAGAGGATGACATTTTAAATCAATTTCTTTCTGTGATAGAAAATGTTGAGTTCCCACAAACCTATCTTCAATATGATCAAATTTTCAGAGAGGAATTTCAAGAACGAAGTGAGTTATTTTCCTCATTTTCACCATCCATGGTTTTCACTGTTTCTGAGCACTCAGGGCCATATACCATTTTAGTAGAACTTAGTCCAGGTAGATGTCTATACATCAACTCTAAATTGAGTCTCAGTCAATAAGAACAGTTGACAAATCTTTTGAAAGAACAGTCAGGGGATTTTGCTTGGGAATATACTGATATGAGGGCAGTACACCCTGACACCTACATTCACCACATCTATATCCAACCAAGGATAACCCCAGTAAGACAGCCACAAAGATACATGAATCCAATCCTAAAAGACTTTGTAAAAGAAGAATTACAGAAATTGTTAAATGTTGGATTCATTTATCCAATTTCTAACAGCAAATGGGTTTCACCTCTTGTTGTGGTACCCAAGAAAATGACAGGGAAATGGAGGATGTGTGTAGACTTTAGGGAGATGAACAAGGCAACCTTGAAAGACTATTTTCCTTTACCCTTCATAGATCAAGTTTTGGATACCTTGGCTGGAAAAATATATTTTTCTTTCCTCAATGGATATAGTGGGTACAACCAAATTCATATTGCTCATGAAGACTAGGACAAGACAACATTCACATGTCCTTGGGGCATGTATGCTTATAAAGTGTTGCCTTTTGGATTATGAAACACTCCTGCGACATTTCATAGAGTTGTCCTTGGTGTCTTTGTCGAATTAATTCATGATTGTGTGGAGGTTTACATGGATGATTTTACTGTCTATGGTAACACCTTCGAAGAAGCCTTAAGTAACCTGGAGAAAGTCTTGATTCGCTGCCAGGAATCAAATCTATCCCTCAGTCACAAAAAATGCAAAATGATTTTAACTGAGGGAATTGTGTTGGATCATCATCTGTCTGCTGAAGGAATTAAAGTTGACCCAGCCAAAATTGAGGTGATAGTTAATCTTCCCTCTCCAAAAACCCAGAAAGATGTGAGAAGCTTTTTGGGGCATGCTGGTTATTATTGTCGATTTATCGAAAACTTCACAAAAATAGCCAGCCCCATGTTTAAACTGTTATCGAAAGATGCAGAATTCTGTTGGGATGATAATTGTCAGAGTGCTTTTGAGGATTTCAAAGAAAAATTGTCTATGGAACCTATTCTCAGAGGACCAAATTGGTCCCTTCCTTTCCATATTTCAACCGATGCCTCAGACACTGCTTTAGGAGGAGTGCTTGGGCAAAAAGAAAATCAACAGAATTATGCAATCTATTTTACCAGCAAAAACCTTACCCCTCCTGAATTGAACTACACAGTAACAGAGAAGGAATTTTTAGCAGTAGTTCATTCCATCAACAAATTTCGTCACTACATTACTGGATATGAGGTTTTTGTACACACTGACCATTCTGCTATCATATTCTTGATGAACAAACTAGTTACTACTGGTAGAATAACACGATGGATTTTACTGCTTCAAGAATTTAACATCACCATAGTTGATCGGCCAGGGAAAGAGAATGTGGTTGCATATTTTCTTTCTCGTATTCCCCAAGATAGTACTGAGATCCTAGTGAATGATAATTTTCCCGATGAACATTTGTTTGCAGTAGCTGTTAAGACCCCTTGGTTTGCAGATACAACAAATTACTTAGCTACAGGAAGATTACCAGCTCACTTATCACCACCACAACAGAAAAGAATTATCCAACAAAGTGCTTACTATTCTTGGGTGGGAAGTGATCTCTTCTATACAAGTCCTGATATGATTATTAGGAGATGTGTTCGGGAAGATGAAATTCCTGATATCTTTTAGGCCTGTCATGATGGGCCATGTGGGGGACATTTCTCTGACAAAAGAATAGCATATAAATTTTTGCAATCAGGATACTATTGGCCAACACTGTTTAAGGATGCAATGAAATATGTGAGAAGCTATGATAGTTGTCAAAGGATGGGAAGGCCCACTACAGCAGACGAGATGCCCTTACGACCACAGGTCGTGATTGAACCATTCGATAAATGGGCACTTGATTTTGTAGGGCCAATTTCCCCAATGTCAAGAAAGAAGAAGTACATCTTGGTGTGCACAGATTTTGTGACCAAGTGGGTAGAGGCGAAATCCCTATATCAAGCAACTGAGAAATCAGTGGTTGAGTTTATGTATGAAGATATATTTACCCGCTTCGGTGTTCCACGGGAGATTGTCACCGACCAAGGTGCCCAATTTACTTCCAAATTGATGAAAGAACTCACAGACAAATATGGGATCAAACACTGTAAGTCCTCTCCATACCATCGACAAGCCAATGGGCAAATGGAATCTAAAAATAAAGTTATAGAAGCTATTCTGACCAAGAACATACACTTACATCATAAATATTGGGAAGATAGACTTCCAGAGGCTTTATGGGCACACAGGACTACATGGAGAAATACCACTGGTCATACTCCTTACGAATTGGTATTTGGTAAGCAAATTCTCCTTCCCATAGAATTTCAAATTCATACATTCCGCCTAGCAGCAGAATTGGGGTTGAATTTGAGTGAAGCACAGAAATAAAGAGTCATGCAGCTTAATGAATTGGAAGAAATGAGGCAAGATTCTCTTCAAAGGACCATCCTTGTGCAAATTCAACGCAGCAAATGGCATGAAAAATACATCAAGAAAAAGCATTTTCAACCAGGGGATTGGGCATTACTTTTCGATTCCAAATACAAAACTTTCAAAGGGAAACTTACAACAATATGGCTGGGACCTTATAAAGTAGAAACTGTTTTTGATAACGGTTCTGTCAGGATTAAAACCATAGATGATTCTCAGAACTCCTTTGTAGTAAATGGACATCGATTGAAAGTGTACAACAAACCTTTGACAAAATATGATTTCTTATAGGAACTGGCCAAGCAAACAGAAATAAAGATAGTGGGAGAGGAGTCTTCTCCTCCTGTTGATCTTTGATCATTCATACTGTTTTAAGATTCTGTAAATAATAAATTTTTAGCAGAAAATAAAAAAAAAATCAAATAATATATAAAAAAAAACATTTATTTTCTTCTTTTTGGATATGTTGATATTTTGTTTTCAGTTTTACAGGTTTTTCAAAGAAAGTACAAAACTGAACTTCATCACTCTCTCGCAACAGGTAATAAGGTAAGACTATTTTATTTCATGAAATTTTCTTATCAATTTAACTGACTTGTTTTGGAANTTAAGATTCTGTAAATAATAAATTTTTAGCAGAAAATAAAAAAAAAATCAAATAATATATAAAAAAAAACATTTATTTTCTTCTTTTTGGATATGTTGATATTTTGTTTTCAGTTTTACAGGTTTTTCAAAGCAAGTACAAAACTGAACTTCATCACTCTCTCGCAACAGGTAATAAGGTAAGACTATTTTATTTCATGAAATTTTCTTATCAATTTAACTGACTTGTTTTGGAATGAATAAATTTGAGCTTGTTTGTTCCCTTTGATTGATCATTAAAGTATGAAAGAGGCATTTATCAAGAAGGATTATTCTTTACCATACTTGGTGAATTATTATGGGAAAGAAACCCCCTTAGAGTCTTCTTTTAGCATTTCCTCAGACTCTCCAAACATGAGGAAGCAATGAGCATGTACTAACTTGGGCTCATAAAATCCACAAGTAAGTGATTACTCTTCCAAAAAATTATGTCTGCAATATTTCTATCTGCACTCGTGTTGGATGATGTGGAATACGTTAAGGTCCACCTTCCAACAAATCTCACTCCATCGACATCAACACCTTATCTGGAGCAGAGATTAGAGATTATTTAGCACCCTGGACTCTGCATGCCTCAGTGGCAGATGTCCTTGCTAACAACCCTAGGAATACACCAATGTCTCTTGGTTGATAGATCCTACAGGTGACTCGACACCAAGACCTCTATTCGTACCTGTTAGGATGTGTTGTAGGTACCTTGAGGCCCATTGACATCACTGGTGGGTCATCTCGCATCGGTTAACGACATTCATTAATGGTTGGTAATCCGATGATTTCTGTTTGTGTTCGACTCCAAAACATTCATTCACACAAATCAGAATTGTACCATGAGTTAGATATTTGAAGTTGTTGAATACTTGATTTCAATTGATCTTTTTTAGGACAGAACAAATGCCAGGTTCATGAATCATCATCAGATAATTTGTTGTTATAAACAGAAAGTTTTCTCAGCAGGATATTATTGTTTCAAATTTCTCTGCAGATTACTGATTGTTTCATCAGTACCAGTCAGTACCAGCACAGAATTCATCAGCTACAGTGGTCACCAGAAATACAAGAGCAATTACAATTTCCGCGCCCTTCAAATCCAGACTTGAATTCAAAAGAAAAAAACTCTACAACAAGAATTGCATAACAAAGGGGATAGATAATTTAACTCAGGTATGCTTAGTTCATGTTGATTTACTGTATTAATTTACATATTAATAGTTTGAACTAAGGATGCCTTGTTTACTCCATAATGTTTCATCATACCCATGACCTGTACCTAATGAACCAACCCACCTCGACATTTCATATCATGAAAATGCACAACATTACCTGAGCTGAGTTTGACATGACTCGTATATGATAACACTCTGCACTCATGTACGACTATCATCATTTTTTGACACACTATCGATCCCCACGACATTTCAAATGTTCTCCTATGATTTTTTTCTCCCAACTACTTCCTTCATCACATTCTCTTCCTTCGTCGCCCTCATCTAAATTTCGCTGCTCACCTATAGACCTTCCCTGTGATATCAAGTGGAACCATGCTGGAAAATCATCATGAACTAGAGACATATGCAGACTTAGAGGCCCTTCTAGAGTATGAGGAAACCAGAGACATTTTTTAGAAAGTAGGATGGGAGCTATTTCTAAAGAAATTCGATGGATATAATGATTCAATTACGCTTCAGTTTGCTCTGCATTTTCAGGGTGGTTTTTCTAAAGTGGGCGAGCTCGAGTTCGAAGTCACAGAACAATTTATTTCAGAAGCAATTCAACTACCCACCACTGGTCAGAGATGGAAAAAGGGTCAGCCTGTTGACAAGAATCTCTGCACGCAGCTTTTAAAACCACAGTACCAGGAAACATAGTGGTCAGAGGGGACATCGCGATCATGGTTAGAACCACAATTGGCTCAGTTTTTAGCCATCCTCCAATGTTACCTCACGTGTGAAGGATGGTATAAAATCGTATTTCCCTGCCATGCCCGACTCCTGCTACATTTCAAAGGTAATCATCTGCTGAACATACCCTTCTTTCTGTTGAAAAGTTTAAAGAAAATGGCATAACAGGTCCGAAAGGCCAAATATTTTCAAGGAAGTCTATTTCATTTTGGTCTTGTTAAGATATTGATTAAGTCTACACTGTCCAAGAAACAAGAAACTTGGGATATGTTCGCTGTAAAAACCCTAGCCTCTGACAAGTCTAAAGATAGGAGTGTTAAGCCTGCTCCCTCATAGAAGAAGCTAAAATCTAGGAAAAAGAGGGTTAAAACCCCGACCAAAATCTGTGATGACCCTAAGAACGTACCAGATAGCACAACTGAAGCTAGTGCTGGAAACCCTGATTCAGAACATTCATTTGATGCCCATGGGTCTGATGGAGTGGAAACCAATTATGAAACTGTAAAGAACACTACTCCTACAGAGGCAAATGTTGAAATCCCAAATTCTTCCCTAGTTGTTGTGAACATTATTGACGTGGAAGAACTGGCAGAGTTGACTGAAAAACCTAGGAGAAATCCAAAACGAAAATGTAAAAGCACACTGTCAGATATGGATAACTCTGTGCCCAGTTACCCACCACAGGAGAGGTTAAAAAGTGTGGATGATCATGAGGAGGCTCCAGAGCCCTCTGAAATGAATTGGACTCTTTCCCAATTAATTCAAAAAGTCCGTAAAGTGGATCAACAAGCTATTGAGCCCAAAGAAATTGAGCAGGATGAGCCAATTTGAATGCCCACAGATACCCCTTCTCAAACATATAAAGTGTTCACTTCTGAACTTAGCCCAGTTGACAATTCCGATCCAGTTGAAACCCATGATCAAAGTCCAGATGAGTTCACTCACGCATCCAGTCCTCAACCACAACGAGGACATGATAAAACATTTGAATCTTACTGTGAAATTTCCTCCAATCGATCCTTGAAACCAATGGTAGCCAGACTAGAAAGCAGGAATAACAGATTGAAAGAAAAGCTACAGGAATACACTATATTGGACCGACATATCAAAACTGAGAATGAACTCATGAAAGTTAGGCTAAATCATTTCTTGTCCAAAATTGAAAGATTGAAATGAAAGAATAAGGGTCTTTTGCAGAGGAACAAGAGACTACAGAAGACTGCCAGGAAGCATATCATCATCAACTAAGTCATCAAGAAGGAAATCAGAAACCTGAAGAAACATGAGAAGTGACAAATGTTGGTTGCAGCTGCTGCAACGCTCTGATGAATCTCAGTTTTGACTTTTTGACTGCCTGAGGACAGGCAAAGACTTCAGTTTGCGGGAATGTTAGTCTCTAGTTTTGACTATGTTTTTGCCTATATTATATCACAAAGACCTCCATTTCCATACCTATTACCACTCCCTTCTGGTCTTGTTATGACACATTTGACATCTCCTTACCACTAAATGGGGCTACTCAAGGTATTCTTACGTTTCAAGTTATTTTTATGTATTTTGATACTTTAAATTAATATTGAAACTAATGTGGCATGAGTTAGGTACTATTTCTATTTGAAACAGGATTTGTCAGTACCAGGTACCAGCTCGCACCCCATGGGGATACCAACGAAGCTGCTACAGATCCACGTGATATGGCCAGAGTGGTAGACAGTGCGATTTACATGATAGATTGAGTCATCACTCATATGTTGATTCAAGGTGAAATTATAGAACCGAGTTGTTAATACTTCATGACTCCCACTTCGTGACACTGCGTGTCACGAAGATTTGAAGACCGTTTTTAACCGATTTCGAGTTATTTTCGGATCTGGGATCCGTTTGAATTAATGTATTTTTTCTTTAAACTATTTTTGAGGAGGATCTATATAAACAGAGGATCGCTCCTAAGAAACGTTGGTTATGTTATGTTATGATACACATTTTTTCTAATACAATCTACCTTTGCATTATGTTACTTTGTTGTCATCTGATTTGAGTTATTTTTATGAGTAAATGGAGCATGAAGCATGAACAATGTTTGTGTAGAATGATCTGAGTAGTTCTAGTTTTCCTTTCAGCGATTGCACCTCTTGGTTGGGCCCGCCAACATGTTCGATTCACTGCTTTTCTCTGCATTAGAGTTAGTTTATTTTAGTATCTTAGGATTTGCATGCATGTTAGCTTATTTGAGTTTGGGAATTAACTTGTTCAGATTCTTGCTTAATTATTCTTCAACTGTATCGTTTCCAGCATATTAATATCTTCTACGTTGATGAGTGTTGAAAGCATGGTTGATTCCTGTAGAATTTAAAGCATAAACTAGATTTGCTTTGTTTCCAGTTTTCCATCTGAACATAAATTAAAGAGAATGTGAGTTTGAATTTACTTTGTTTTGGTTAGGATAGTTAGGTTACTTTGCTTTGGTTAGGATAGTTAGGTTACTCTGCTTTGTTAGGATAGTTAGGTTGCAATTGAATGAGAGGAAGCTTCCAGGACCAGTAGGGTAAGTAGGATATTTCTTTATTTTTCCTGTGGATAGATTTAGATTTATTTTCGATGTTTAGATTAAAAGAATTTTAGGAAATAATATTTTTGTTATGGATTAGATAGAAATAGTGATGATTAGATGATTAAAGATAGTGGTAGATAGTCTTTTGAAATCACATTAGAGTAGAAATAGAAGTACCTGCACTTAAGCATAGAACTGTTTTATGTTGATGAATTAAATACGAGATTATAAGTTTCAAGATAATCATTAGGATTCAGTTTCTAAGAGTGAGTTTGTGTTTTCTTCTAAGAATAGCCTTTAGATAGGAATCATAATCTTACCCGCACATACAGTGTAGCAACTCTAAGTTCACTTACCCTAGTTTGACAATTCAGTGTTTCAGGTCACTTAAATCTTTAATATAGCACCCTTACAATGATAACATTAGTATTTAGCGTTAACCTGGTTGTAAAAATCATTACAAAAATATGGAACGAAGAGCTCTCGAAGCTTATAATCGTGTAAGTATTTCCCTTGAACACCATTTCCGAAAAGAACAACAAACATAACCAACTCCCAGTAGTTTGTTTTAAAATCCATAGAAGAAACTAGATGCGGAATAGACTGGCGTAGTATCTTATAAGACCCCATCGAATCGAACCATAAGGACCTAAATGTTACACATATTTTTAGCATGTGATGAATCTGAATTTGGAGAATGAAACCAGTCAGAAAAATTTAAGCAGAATCCTTTGTAATGTAAAAATACAGTAACAATGCTTTGACCCCCGCACATCAGTTTATAATAGCAAACGACAATTTCATAACATATCTAATACTTAACAATAAAGGTGAATTATCCATTTCTGAGACCAACTAAATTTGTTTTCTTCATGGATCAAATTCCCAGAAGGCAAAAAGGTTAGAATGTCAAAACAAAAGTGAAAAACGCACCCAAAAATTCGCTAGCGGGGTTAGGAGAATCTGACAACTGGAAGCGTGGTTGTTACCTACCATGCCATGGAAAATCTCACCACGTGAGTTTATTATGGTAATAAATATAGACAGGACCACACAGACTCTATGTGGCTGACATACGGCCATAATGTGACTACAATCGATCGTCCACAGTGCAGGCCACTCTGTAGTCATAGGGAACCGACTGGAAATCGTTTTATAAAATTGTTCGGCAATGGAAACCGCCCGGGGGGGCGCAACTTCTGTACAAGGGGGTGGACTAACCAGATCAATACAGAGGCAACCACATCAAGACTCACAACCCAACCAAGAATGGCAACCCAGTACGCAAGAGTTCAACGCGCAGATGTGAATCCACAATCACAGAGAAAGAACACTCAGCTCGTCGATTTGGGTGACCAAGGAACGTGGGCATCCTCCATCGAAATGGAACCCATAACCTTCAGAGGATGAGAGGAAGGTTGGGGTATCTTCTAGCATACACAGAAGTTTATACCATGAAAAACGCTAAGAAAAATTACTATAAAAACGCAAGGAATTTCACCCAAAACGCAGAGAAGGTTCACAAAAACAAACGCAGGAAATTTATATTACAAAAAGACTGGGCAATTTAACCAACATGCAGAGAATTTTACTGCCAAACGTAGAGAAATTAAGTTGTCCAAAACGCTGGGAACTTGAACCAAAACGCAGAGAATTTATCACCATAAAAACGCCGAGAAGGGTTATTGACATCCGCAGCTACCAAGTGGAGGAAAATCAACAAAGTCTACAATTTAAAAAAAAAATAAAAGGAAGGGAAGGACCATCAATGCACAGTCATACAACCAAGCTATAAAACTCAGTATGAAACTCAAATCAGTTTACCCATTAAAACACATGCAGATCTAACCATATATCCAATGCTTGCTACTCTACCAGAAATAAAAATCATACCGTTGCCTTTTGCCCGCTTCAGATGACCCGTGCATATGCCACTCCTACTCCGCACCGCTCCCGCTTGCCGACCATAGAGACTACACTGGTACCTCCCAGCCAATCACTAGGGGTACTCTGCTTCTCCCTTAGCCCCTCGAGCCGCAAAGGGGCCACACACAGTCCAGATAGTATACCTAGCTTCCCAGCTCGCCTCCAAGGCTGAGCTACCACTCTAATCCCAACTGAGAAAATCCCAACTCCTCACAAGCAATCAGTCCAGTCCAAATTCGGCAGCATAACGATACCTAATAGCCCATCCCCTTTTCCCCTCATCCCCCTTTCTTTTATAGAGTTTTGAGACCCCCTCTTTCCCTAATCACTTTTAATTTAAGTTTTAATGAAAACACTCTAAAAATTCTCTGTCTTACAAGTGTCACTCATCCCCCACATTCTCTAAAATTATTTTCTTTAAATTTATTAAAAGCTCAATTCCCTATTTTTATTATTCCC
>JASDQU010014772.1:16530-26914 GCA_032191745.1 Picea mariana | reverse complement strand
TTTCGATATACTACCATTCTTGTTACTAATATTTTATCTTGTTTCCATTGCAGGATTGGAGTTACTCCGATGGCTACATTGGAAGCATGACTTCACTTAGTATTTTTTATTTGTTTAGTAGTTAGAGTAGGTTTTCTTTTAGTTTTATTTCTCAGTTTTTCTCTTTGTAATAATGGAGTTATGAACACAAGCGGGCACACCAAGAGAACCATAATATGAATGTTGTCAGGGAAGTCCACTTTAAATCTTGTTCTCTTTTCTTTTCGTTGAATATTCCTTTTCGAAAACACAGTATCATCATGAAAATTTTAAATGGAGAGTAAAGAGATAAGTAAATTTGAACTATCAATTCAACCCTGACCTAAGGTGCCACGAGTAGGACTGCACTCATCTTAATAAGGATTTTTCTATTTTTAGTCTCTTTTATTTTTAATAATAATGCTTGGTCAAAGTAGCATCTTATGCATCACTATCTTAAGAAAAGAACTTGCTCGCACATGATATTTTATATGATTTAGTTCTTCCTTTATTTTACAGTGAGATGATAGTGTATACAAAAAATCAATTTTATCTTTGACCAAAATCATTTCCTAAAATGTTTTCTTTTGCTATTTTGATTTTGTGTACTTCTTATTTTGAATCCCATTAATAAAATTTGATTTGGTTTGTTGTGTTTTCTTTGATTATTTTGAATGAGTTTTCTTCTTATCTTTCTTCTTGAATCAATATATTTTTGATCAAAGAGATATTTTCGAAGGAAGCATTTATTTTAAGACTTGTGTTTTTTAAAGCAAATTGAAATAAGTTCAAAGAGGTCCTAATATTAAGATATAGCTCAGACAATTGATTTTTAAGTCAATTGTCACTCTCATTTTGTCCTCAAACTATCTTTGCTAGAGTATTACACCAGAGATATGGTTTAAATATTTGAGAATTACGATAATCTTTAAACTTTTTACGCAGTCCATATTCTTAAGGAATCACTTTTCAGTGCTTACCCATTATGTAGATGATTTCTTAAAGGAAATCTTAAATCTCTAAACCATGATAAAACTTCCAGTTTTGAAAGAAAATAAATAACATGGTCAACTATTTACCTATATTGCAATTAACCTCCAATATCACCCCTCTCTCTTTGTCATCAAGAAATATATAACTGTATTATTATTTAAAAGTGGCATAAGAGGGTTGAAAGCACTTAAGTGTGGGAAGTGTGTGTAAACCCGTCGGGGTACTGAATAGGCTCGCTGGCAGCGGGTAAATGCACACATGATACCAAGACAACTTCGTCGGGGTACTAAACAGAACTGCTGGCAACGAAGCAATGTTGGGTCGAGAGGTAGAAGGTATATGTTTTTAAATTATCTTTTATGGAAGTATACATCATGTGGATACAACTATTGAATTGTATTAAAGCATTTGAGTGGGTTAAATGACGTCCCTATCGAGGCTATGAATTCTTGTTGGCAACAGTGGCTCTGTCAACGGTATTGAAGTTCTTTTATAAACTTCGTGACTCTTTGACTAAGACATTATTTAAGGTTATAATCCCTTGCAAAGAAAATTCTATCTTCTGGTTATAGAAATGAGCTTATCCTAATACTATATAGTCTCAGAGTGAATTTATTTCAGGGAGCTTAAATCATTTTCAAGTCTTATTATTTTCTTCCTAAGATGAAATATTACTAGATCAAAGATAACTTCTTCACCAGTAAGTTGTCATTTGTTGGGCCCCAACAACTCCCCCTAAATTTTTACAAAATTTAAAGGGCCCCCATTAGAATCTTGATAATTATAGTGAGCTACAGAATCAACCTTTTCAAATAGTTCCATACCTTGGCTTGCTTTGAGACAAACTTAAGACATTCACTATAGTATGAGACATTCATTACAAGAGTATATGTCAAAAGTTAGACATGAACATAAAAATCTAAATTTAAACAAAAACGTTAATTTTTATCAGATGTTTACTTTCTTTTAAATTATGATTATGTGTTCTTTCTTTTGCTCATTAGCAAGTTTGACTATTTTGAATAATGTGTTCAATACTTCATCAAATAATATCTTGGTTGGTTTCTCATTTTCATGAAATCATTTGGTGATGTTAATTAATTAAATTCTTTTTTTATTTTGCATCTCATTTCAAAATAATAATAATCAAAGAATTATCTATCATTTGTTTGATTTTGTAAAAAAACTAAAATTAATATTTTTTCTTCATTAACTTGATGCTTCTAGATCATATTTGAAAACAAATTATAAATAATGTTTTTTTATAAGTTATAGTTAGTTTAAATTCATTTTTTATTTTTCTAGATTTTTTTTTATTCACAATTTTTAGGTTATTAATTTAGGTTTATTTTTGTTTCACATGTTTATATTATCAAATATTTGATACAGATATGATCATAGCTTGATTTTATTATCCAAATACGTTCAAGATGATTGATCCAAAATTAATTTTGGACTACTACAAATAATTTTATGAGCAACAACAGATAAAATTTGGAAAGGCGTCAAGATGAGACACACGATTTTTCAGAACTAATTACAGCCAAACCGTGAGGAATTTGGAGAAACGGTTGAAAACCCAGAACCAAAATGGACCCATTTACCTTGCGCGTAGATATATTCCCAAACAGATGCATGATTTGAGATATTTTGGGGTCTCTTTTAGAGGCAAAATTCAAGTGGTAGAAATTAGTAGTGACGCCCAGACTGTTCATTCATTTTATAAATATATGAGAAAGATCAAAGTGAGGGAATCAAAGAATTGGAGAGGAAGATTTTAATCCTTTGTATTTTGTATATTATTGATTTTTTAAACTTTTTATTTCTTTTCAAATGGAGTAATGGATGGCTGGAATCTTTGGGAGAATGGACGAATATTTTCAAAGAAGAATATGGAATTCCAGGTTGCTTAATGGCTTTTGTCCTGTAAGTGAAATGGTTTTATTTTCATTATAATATATTCATATTCTTTGAATAATTGAATATACATTGATTTAAATAGCTTTAGTCTTTTTTATCAATACATGGTTAATTATTATCATTTATGTATTAATTTTTCCAATCTTTAAAGTATATTATCCAAATAATTTCTTCCAGGACTACAGAATGGACAATTTATTCCAAAAACTTAATAGAACAACATATATGCATTTTGGCTTTAGCCTTTTGTTTATAATGTTGTTATTTATGTTTTTTTTAATCTTGTTACATGTGCAGGTCTGATATATTTTGATTAAATGATCTGTGATGTGTAGGAGGTTTATATTATAAATACCATCTATCATTTGCTCCTCAAAATACAAATGTTGTGATTATATCTTCGATTTAAATAATGAGATTTATCTTTGAATTTTAAATTGAATGATAAAATGCATAGATTGCTTCCAGATTTATCTTGTTGTAATCATGTATAATTATGAGATCACAGGTTTATGTTTGTGTTTCCTTCTTTGTCATTAAAACCTAAGCTGCCAGTACATGTTCTGAATTTATTTAGAACAGTCATAAGGTTCATTGCAGATTTTTCTCTTGGACATGGTAGTTTGTAACATACCGCTCTGGCGCACTGAGAAAACTTATTCTTTGAGGACACTTGCTTGCAAGTGATCTGGACTTTTATGATGTTAAAACATTTATCCTTGATTATGATGTGTTATGATAGATGTCATGATGTTTTACTGCTTTGACGTAGACAGGTGCTATTGACTCAGTTTTATTGAGTGTGCAGGGTTTTGGACCTTGAGGATGCAGAGGCATCGGTGGAACCCCTTGGACTCTTGATTAAGTCAGGGAGTGTGCTATTTGGGTTGATTTATTTACTGTGATATTTCATTGATTTGATGATATGATGTTGACATGTTCTGACACGATTGTTGATGATGCAGGCTGACGATAGCTTGCTGACCAGACTCACATATGGAGTAAAGGGGCCACACACGATTTCCAGAGAGGTTGAGGGAGAGGTGTAGACAACAACCCTACCACAGCCTACTAGCACTCCCGTCGTGGCTCGAACTGTAGGTTAACAATTACCTAGTTCGAGAGGTCCACGATGCCATGAGGGCAGACCGCGACAGTCACTCACGATGATTCTAAGGGGTGCGCAATAAGGTGGGGGCCTTATTCCTTAGAGCCCTTAGTCTCCCATAAGTTCACCTGGTGGAGTGTTGACTCTAGGGGTTATAGATATCTACCAATCAGTCAAGTTGGCGAGTGGCACCCTTGGAGCACGTGGTGCATCCTGAAGGGCACGTCGCGTGAAAGAAACACAAGTTGGCGAGTGGCACCCTTGGAGCACGTGGTGCATCCTGAAGGGAACATCGCATGAAAGAAACACAAGTTGGCGAGTGGCACCCTTGGAGCACGTGGTGCATCCTGAAGGGCACATCGCGCAAAAGAAACATAAGTTGGGGAGTGGCACCCTTGGAGCACATGGTGCGTCCTGAAGGGAACGTCGCATTGATGTTGATGAAGTAACAAACCTAGATCGCCCTAAGACTTACAACACATTAAGAAATTATTAAAAGATGTCCCTAAATAATTATCGCCCAGTTCATAATCTAAATCTAAGTCTAAAACTTCTCTAGGGTAAAATTTTGTTTAACCTTAGGAAAAGACGCTATAAAAATAAAAATAAAAATTTAAACTAAAAACCACTTAAGTTATAGTTTTAGTCTTCCCCGGATGGGGTGCCACGTGCTCAGACGAGGACACGCGGGAGGCTGTTGGGATGCCCATTTATGGCATCAACTGGCACGCTCCCTCCATTAATTAAATGAACCATGGATTGCACTCGCCACCTTAACGTGACGAGCCCTCTCGCACACGAGAGAGGTACCAGGCGACAGAGCACTATCGTCCTAGTGTTGTGGGCGATCACAAGCATAGCTTTATGGGATTTTATTGTGACAAGAGACAGGGTGGAGATGTATTGGCCTTACGTAGCACTCATTCTGTTCGAGTGGCATTTTCGACCTCCGTCAAAGACAGTGAAGGGAGAGGCCAACCTGTAACCCCAACCTCCACCCATACGCATTCCTCTAGGGGCTTCCACCATGCCCAGGCTCAGAGGTAAATCACGTAGAGGAGAAGCCTGGTACAGGGCAGAATCCCGGTGCAAGCGCATACAGAAATTTGAACGAGCTCTTGCACTGGCGTCCATCCGAAGGAAGCGAAGTCCTTGGTCGCCTCCCATGGCAATTGTTGAAGAAATTAGCCTCGAGGAGGCTATGCAGAGCCACCCTCCCATTGCACAAGTAGAAGAGAATAGGCCACAGCCCGAAGCACACCTGAGGAGACACAGTGCCGTCAGCGAGGAGGACCTATTCCCACCTATCGTGGAAGAGGAAGCCACGCCCGGCGACACCACAGGGATGGCGGAGGAAGAGCGGACACCGACTCGACCAGCGGGAGACCCCAGTGCAGGTGCAGCAAAGAACTCTGGCACGAGGACCTCTGGCGATAGGGGAGGGATGGACCAGCCCACCTTCTCAGAACTTTGGCACCTACCACTCGTTTTTGAGCTCCAAAGCATGCTGGACGACCTGGCCTTTCGTCTAGCCAGAATGGATCAAAGGATAAACATGCTCTTTGCAGCACTCTCGAAGAACGCTCCGAAGAAGCAGTGACCAATGTGTGCGCAGGCGTACTCGATTCCAGCAAGTTGGCGTAGGGCGGGTCACAAGCGAGTGAGCTCGAGCAAATAGTTCCGCAGGGGCTCTGGTTAGGAGTTTTTTATGTTATTTCGGTTTAGTTCGTATGTCAAGTTTCCTTATGGTTAGACATGATCACTTTTTTGAAACGTATTAGCACTGCCGCCCTGGTTTCCATTGGACAGGGCGTGCAAATGTATCTTTTGATAACTGAATTGCACATGGCACAAGAGACCCAGTTGTCCTGGTTTCCTACTCAGGCGGGACAACTGGCGTCATCACTAGTCACTGTATACTCTTGCTTTTTGATAATATAACAGGTTCCACCGGTTTATTTAACAAAAAAAAAAGTTATAGTTTTAGTCTTCATAATTTTTGGGGTAAAATGAAGAGATTATTAATTTAATTAAAATCCATGGTTTTAAAGGGTAAAGAAGAAATAATTATTTAACTTGGGAAAATGTAAAAAGATTTCAAATTAATAATAAAGGAAAAGAATAAATAGCGCAACTGCCATTTTGACCCTAATACAAGGGGGAAAGAAGGGAATAATAAGATTTAGGAAATTAAGTAATGGAGGAAACATAATAAAGGAAAGATGGGAACTTATGGTAAAAAACGAGGTCAACATAGTAAGGAATCTGCAATTAAGAACCTTCTAATTCGAGCTAATTTAGCAACATCATTTTTGGGAAAGTATTTAAAACATGTAAGGGGATCTAGGAACACCTAGGAGTAAATTTAGGAGCAATTCTAGGTGGGTGAGGAAATTGAGACAATTTTTAAATTTAAAGAAAATAAATAATGGAGAAAAGAGGGGGATGGACGACACTTGTGCGATGGGGAATAATTAGAATTATTTTATTAAAAATTAAATTAATTATGATCTAGGGAAAGTTTGAGGTTCAAAAAAACTCTATAAAAGAAATGGAAGATGAGGAAGTAGGGGATCGGTTGTTAGCGTAACATTACGCTGCCAGATTGTGACTTCATTGATTACTTGTGAGGAGTTGGGTTTTCTCAGCTCGGATAGGAGTGGTAGCTCAGCTTTGCGAGGCAAGCTGGGAAGCTAGACGTACCCTATGGATAGTGTGCGGCCCCTTTGCGGCTCGAGGGTCTAAGGGGGAAGAAGAGTACCCCTAGCGATTGGCTGGGAGGTACCGGTGAGGTCTCAACAGTCGGCGAGCGGGAGCGGCACGGAGCAGGAGTGACACGGAGCGCACGGTCATCATTCGAGGTAGGAGTTAAGGCAACAATATGTTTTTTTTTTTGGTAGAATAGGATGCATCATGATCTATGCTGGTATCAGAATATTGGTTGTAATTGTATTTAATGGCTGTTTTATTTTTCTACTTGGCAATTATAAGTGTAGTTACTGCAACTGCTATTTTTATTTAAAATTCCTCATGTGATATAGTATAATTGATGCTATCCTATACAAATTGATCCCCTATAGGTTTCTGAGTATGAATTACAACTAACAAGCTTGGGAGGACCCTCTTGATAATAAAAGTTCTACTGTTGCCACTTCTTCTGTTGATAAAGTTATTTACCTCTGTTAATTAAATAGAAAAGAAACAGAAATTTTTGAAATCGTTCCTTCATCCTTCTGGATTTTATGACGGAAGTTATTGCCGAATCAATTCTTGTTATTACTGGTCAGAAATTTTGATTGAAATTTTACCTATCTGAAGTGTATTTTTGAGTTCTGAATTCTTGTTCTGTAATATGGTATAACGAAAATTTTATGTTGAAGTTATGCCAGAAATTGTACAAATTGAATCATATGTTTAGAATTTAGTAAAACAAAAAAAGGGGGTAAGTAATATTTTTTTTTATTATGATAGAATTGTCAGATCCCTGAAGTCGTGCCATGCTTGGACATCCACCGCACTAATCTCGATCCCTTGCGCCCCTGCTACCAATGTGAGTTCCACCTGTTTCCACCCTGGAAAAACTGTGTCAAGATCCTGGAGTCTCTTTTTCCTCTCAGCAACAGTGTGAGAATCAAGAAAATTTCCACCTCTGCAACTAAGTAGATTCACATTCTCTAAACGATAGGACCACCCACTCTTTGCGTACTGTAAACAAGTTTTGGTGACTTCCTTTACAAGACGCATAGTGTAACCCATGCGCTCTGTGGGTTCCTCCCTTGTGAATTCGGTGCTTGGCATTGAGCCTGGATTTGTATGTAACTTGTTGTGGTGGTTGCGTTGTGTTGGGTTCTCGGTCTAACCCTCAGATTTTGGCAATCGCCCTCGACTGCGGCCAAATTAAACCCTGATATTTGGCTTGTGTTTTCCCTTGCGTGGAGTGGTTGCTCTTTGCCTTCCTCTGCATGTTGGTTGAGGGGAAGGGGTCCACGGTTTTCCCTTTCTATTTGTGCCAAGTGCAGCGATTCCTTTTTCTCCAGGTGTCAACCAGAGTACCCACAATTTCCTTCGTAACATCCTCCCTATTCACCCATCCATCCCTTCCTTTGTTTTTGGGGCGACTGCATTCATTCTCCTTCTGCCCAACTGTGGGACACCGCTCCTTAAGACTGACAACAACCTATGACCGGTGTTATGCCAGGACATGTCTGTAGCCACTCCTATTTTTAGATTGATACAGGTTGACAGGGATTTTGCGGTCTACGGGGTGACTGGCAAGATTTTGTTATGTCAAGCATATGACCTTTACCGCAGCAGATTCTAGGGCAACCTGTTTGGAAGCTTTATTAGCGAACAATTTTTAATGGGAATAATATTAAAGCTAGTAAGTTAGTAGTGCCCAACTTTAATGCATGTTCGATTATGAGATGTAATGCTAATTTCTAATTGTTATGGAAGGTTAATGTCTGTGGATGTCATCTTTAATGATTTTTGATTTTGGGATAATAATATCAATGGGAATAATAATATTAAAATTAGTAAGTTTGGTAGTGCTAATTTTAATACATTGTCGATTATGGAATGTAGCGCTAATTTTAAATGCTTTATCCATTGTGGAATGATAATATCAAGGCTGGTAAGTAGGGTAGCTCTAATTTTAAATGCTTTATCGTTATGGAAAGGTTAATGCCTTTGGATATGAATACTAATTCTAGTAACTATGGTAACGCAAAATTTTAAAACCTTATCGTTGTGGAAGGTTAAATTAGTGTAATGACTATGTAAATGCTAATGTTCATAGTAATGTGGATGATTATGAGGTCATCATTTTATGGTATTGATGATGTAATTGTTATAGATAACATATAAGGGGCAAGGTGATTGTCCTTAATTTTTAGTTGTCATAATATATAAAATGTAATGAGGTCATTATTTCATGGTTATGATGTTACAGGTTTATTATCCTCAACAACAGTTAAAATGTAATGTCTTGAACACGTACAATAAGTCATTATAATTTAGTAGAAGATGATGTGTGATTAAATGAATTACCTTATCTTAAGGTTGGCCTTGGTAACTCAACGACTAATGGAAATCATATGGAGTGATTGATCCTTCCTTTAATGCCCTTCGGAGTCATAGCAATTGCCGAGTCTTAAAATAGTGTTTGGTCATTGTCGGTGTCCTTCTGACTCGCACCTTCCACAGAGGACGTGGTTGTCCTTTATTATTGTTGCACTTGTTGGTAATAGTTTAGTTGCTTGGTTTGCTTGAGTCGGGCGGGATGTAGACACCTCCATGTTCTCCGCTGGGTTCCTTCTGCAAGGTTCTTTTATTTGATTGGCTTAGGGTTGGGCTGTTAAATTTAGGGTTAATAAAGTTGTTGTTTATTTCTATGTTGATGTTTAGGGTTGGGTTAATTTCAGGGTTGGTACTATAATTGGAATTGTCCCAACCCACAGTTGTATGATATCAGACTCAACGATCTGATAAAACTAGTCGCTCTGTATATAAGTCTCTGTGTGTGATTATTTTTTTCTGTGTAAAGAATCCAGTGCCATATCAAGAGTCTCGGGCCCTTTAAAGGCAGGGTTTCCACTCTTGCGACACACCTCTAAGGTCATATCAGTAGTCTCGGGCTCTTTAAAGGCAAAGTTCCCACCACTGCAACCTCTTGACAAAGATTACTAATTTCTGCCTGAGCAGTCGGCCAAGAGCCTATCTAACATTCTCTCTCTCCGGAGCAGAGAACTAAGATTCAACGCCCTTCTTTCCTATGCAGAAATAGTAAAATATACTACTATGGATTCTTCCATCTCTGTTCGTACTATACCTAACCCAGTATGTCGTTCAATGCTTGCAGTTACTTGTTGTACGCCTTATGTCTTCTTGTTGTGATCATCGTGGTTGCGTCTTGTTAGTTGTCGGGTGGTGAGGTAGAGTCTAATATGTTGTTTCCCTTGTACGCACGCACACACCTTAAACAAAAAAAAAAAAATTCCCACTTGTTATATGAGGTTTGTAGTCGTGACGAACAGGAGGGATGTTACACAGTTGGATGTTCACCACTCATGCAAATACTTGGATACACCTCACTAATTCACTGACATGATAGCTTCTTTGTATTTTTCTGTCATTTACATATCATTGAAACTAGAATGTATGGTTCAACTTTGACTATCCACATGTTCATGTTTCATTAACGTTTTTTTGCAAGATTCTTTAAATTTATAAAAGAAAAACAATAAATATTTTTATGTGCTTTCTTTATCTACTTCCTAAAAGAAATTATTTTTCACATCGATTTTCATAAGTTTCGATTAAAAATTGCAGCCTGTAAATCATGTA
>JASDQU010014772.1:0-16409 GCA_032191745.1 Picea mariana | reverse complement strand
AGTCATTTATTTCAGCTCTTTTATTTATCTTATTTGTTTCTTCTGGGACTTTTAGATTGGCCAACAGAGCCATTAAACTCGTCAGAACGAGTTATACCAAACGTCTTGGGTTATTTAGACAACCCCGGACCAGACTCGCTCTTCCAATTGACAGATGGTCAATTTCTCCCGTCAACAAATGGCGCTAGAAGGAGGGCCAGACTAACAAGCTGGCCTTCCAGGAGTCTTTGTTTCAAATTTATTAATTTCCCATGGCTCCCCAAATCACTGTGTTGGAACATGCTTTTCACTTCTCATTACCTGATATTCCCAAAAAAACAGTCTCTCTTTTGTCCATACTCACCTTTGATGGTGGGGGGAATGTATCTGCAAAAGACCATATTAACAAGTTTTGGTGTAAATGCATCAAGCATGATATTTCTGATTTAAAGGTTTTGTGCAGATTGTTTGTTTTTACTTTCAGGGGTTGGATTAAACATTGGTTTGATTCTTATCCAACATATCATATTTTTTATTGGTTTCAGTTTGTAGATGAATTTTTAGATGCTTTTGAAATCTATGATTACAATCAATTGTGTGAAGAATTTTAGACTTTGCTAATCAATGGTGATTCATCTTCAAAAGGCTTTTCAACAAGAATCCATCATGTTATTTGTAAATTTAATCTTGATGACATGTCACTTGTATTAAATCTCCTATATGATGCTTGCATCTAGTCATATTCGATCGCAAATGATAAAGCAGTTATAAATACTATCACTCAATTGTAAGAAGAATTGTGTTCACAGGATGAGAGGGATCCATATGAAAATTTTCAACAAGCAAGGGAGATAAAATCTATTGAAAATGTTCAACAAGAAAGGGAGGTAAAATCTATTGAAAATGTTCTTACTGATAATCAAATTGGGTTTTCCTCTAAATTGTTGTATTTTCAGTCCTCAACCATCGCGGAAGAAGTTTCGATGTTGGGTCAAGGTGAATTTCCTCATTCTCCTAACTCTTGCTCTAATCAGTATTTAAATTAGGTTATTGAAGAAGACTTAGGTGATGAAAATGATCTTAATCATTCTAATATTCCAATTAAACTGATTAGAGATGTAGATATGCAATTGGAAGAAGAAACATTAAACCCTCGTCTACAAATACTACCTTATCAACATGAAATATCAAATGTTTTCCATGAAAGTTTTGAATTATCTATCGTATCAGAGAAAAATTTAGATGATCATATTATGTTGAAGAATTTATCACCAAAACAGAGTGAAAGTTTTAAGGAAAATGAAGATGAATGTCTTGAGAATACTGTAACATCCTGCTCTGGTGCACTGAGAAAAAGTATTCTTTGAGGACACTTGCTCGCAAGTGATCTGGACTTTTATGATGTTAAAACATTTATCCTCGATTATGATGTGCTATGATAGATGACATGATGTTTTACTGCTTTGACATAGACATGTGCTATTGACTCAGTTTTATTGAGTGTGCAGGGTTTTGGACCTTGAGGATGCAGAGGCATCGGTGGAACCCCTTGGACTCTGGATTGAGTCAGGGAGTGTGCTATTTGGGTTGATTTATTTACTGTGATATTTCATTGATTTGATGATATGATGTTGATATCTTCTGACACAATTGTTGATGATGCATGCTGATGATAGCTTGCCAACCAGACTCACATATGGAGTAAAGGGGACACACATGATTTCCAGAGAGGTTGATGGAGAGGTGTGGACAACAACCCTACCACAACCTACTATCACTCCCGCCGTGGCTCAAACTGTAGGTTAATGATTACCTAGTTCGAGAGGAATCCACGATGTCATGAGGGAAGACTGTGATAGTCACTCACGATGATTCTAAGGGGTGTCCAATAAGACGGGGGCCTTATTCCTTAAAGCCCTTAGTCTCCCACAAGTTCACCTGACGGAGTGTTGACTCCAGGGGTTATAGATGTCTACCAATTAGTCAAGTTGGCGAGTGGCAACCTTGGAGCATGGGGTGCATCCTGAAGGGCACGTCACGCAAAGGAAACACCAGTTAGCGAGTGGCACCCTTGGAGCATGTGGTGCATCCTGAAGGGCACGTCGCGCAAGAGAAACAACCGGGGCGAGTGGCACCCTTGGAGCACGTGGTTCGTCCTGAAGGGCATGTTGCATTGGTGTTGAGGAAGGAACAAACCTAGATGTTTCTAAGACATTTAACACCTTAAGAAATTCGTAAAATGACTGCCCTAAATAATTGTCGCCCAATTCAGAATCTAAACCTAAGTCTAAAACTTCTCTAGGGTAAAATTTTGTTTAGCCTTAAGAAAAAGAGACTATAAAAATAAAAATAAAGATATAAACTAAAACCCACTTAAGTAATAGTTTGTCTTCTTAAATTTAGAGGGTAAAATGAAGAGAGGAATAATTTAATTAAAATCCGTGGTTTTAAATTTGTAAAGAGGAAATAAATTATTAACTTGTGGAAGTATAAAATGATTTTAAATTAATAATAAAGGGAAAAGAGTAAATAGCACAACTGCCATTTTGGCTCTAATAAAAAGGGGAAAGAAGGGAATAATAAGAATTAGGAAACTAAGTAATGGAGGAAACATAATAAAGGAAAGTTGGGAACTTATGGTAAAAAGCGAGGTCAACATAGTAAGGAATCTGCAATTAAGAACCTTCTAATTTGAGCTAATTTAGCAACTTCATTTTTAATTAAATTATTTAAAACATGTAAGGGGATCTAGGAACACCTAGGAGGAAATTTAGGAGCAACTCTAGGTGGGTGAGGAAAATGAGTAATTTAATCATTTAAAGAAAATAGATATTTGAGGAAAGAGGGGGATGGACGACACTTGTGCGAACGAGAATATTTAGAATATTTTTATTAAAACTAAATTAAAAGCGATTTAGGGAAAGTGTGAGGTTTGGAAAACTCTATAAAAGAAAGGAAGATGAGGAAGAAAGGATCGGYTGTTAGCGTAATGTTACGCTGCCGAAATTTTGACTTGACTGATTACTTATGGAGAGTTGGGATTTTCCATCTTGGATAGGAGTGGTATCTCAGCTTTGCGAGGTGAGCTGGGAAGCTAGACGRACCATCTGGATTGTGTGTAGCCCCTTTGCGGCTCGGGGGGATAAGGGGGAAGAAGAGTACCCCTAGCGATTGGCTGGGAGGTACCGGTGTAGTCTCTACGGTCTGCGAGCAGGAGCAGCGTGGAGCAGGAGCGACACTGAGCACGCRGACGTCATACGAGGCGGGCGATAAGGCAACAGTATGAATTGTATTTTGGGTAGAGTAGTATGCATTAGGAACTTATGCTTAAATCTGTATGCTGATTTGTACATGGATGTATTCTGTCTTGAGCTATATGTCGTTCAATTTATCTTATTACTACTGTGATGGTCTGACAATTTAATTCTGCTATAGCATTGGAAGTGGTGATTACAGTAAATAAAAATTTGAATTTTCTGTGTGAACTGTGAGAATGAGACCAATAGCTTAGCTCTAGCAACTGAACGATGTTTATCTGATACCTCCACAGTCTTACCAAGATCTCCCTCTCCAATGCTGTCCATGGTGATCCTTACACTTTTGCTTTACAATTAGCGGTTGTTTATTCCCGGATAAGGTATAGTCGCATCTAAATTTATTGATGAGCAATGTTACCGTCCTTAGCAAATCCCTGTTATAGTTTAATGCAATGTGGTACCTACAGGGATGCGTTATAATGGTGATCTCATTCTGTAGTAGATAGACTATTACCTCTGTTATTTCCTTAATAAAAAGAAGGAAAATTTGAATTCCTTCTGTGATGATGAATGGCCATCGATTGTAAAATCGTATTTCTGAATTTTCGTTTGACAAACCCACCAGGTGTTTTACCCTTTTAATTTATTCCTTGAATGTTGATCCGTAGGAACAATTTTGATCCCTGGGCATGCGTTGGTTTAAACAGAAATGCTGGTTGTTGCAGCCCATTGAATAGATGAGTTCTGCATTACCTTTACCTGTGCATTTTTTGAGCCACTCATTCCAGGAAAATTTTTCTCCTTACTACGATTATGTCGGTTACAACCGCCTGGAAATAATTGATTGACTGATCGGTTTCACCCTACAGTCCGCACCACATCAATATTGGTAACTACTCATAGTTTACTCAGCATTTACCATTTAACCGTAGTAAGACCACTGTTCACCCACCCTGCCTAGTTTTAATGCATTGAAATCAGACGTGCGTAAGGCGCGAATGAGAATTTACTGTGGAATAGACGCAGTGATGTAGCCCGCGAATGGTGCTCAGGTCAGATCGTGAACAGTGGTGCGACTGGTATAAAATGTCATGGAAAATTTTACCTCTGTTTACCTTTTGTCTTACCCTTTTATGTGAACTTTAGGGTTCTACCGTTTACAATTCAGAATGACGATGATTCTGTAATCATTAAAAATATTTATAGACTTCAATGCGAATGAGGGGCCTCACTGTCACATCTCTTGAGAAGGTTGTATTATAGTTCCTTCCAGTCAATCTCATAGTTTGGTAGGTCACATAACAGTCCAAAAATTTGGATCTATAACTCCTTATAGATCAACCATTGTTTCCTAATAAATCTAGCAATTCTGTCTTAAAACTGGGATAAGAAGAATTTGGCTTAACATAAAGTGTAGCGGGTAATGTCTTCATGTAATTTGTGTATGGTTTTAATCATTGTTAGTGAGTATTGTCTTGATATATTTGAGTGTTGTCTTAACAGGGATGCGTTATAATGGCGATCTCATTCTGTAGTAGATAGATTGTTACCTCTGTTATTTCCTTAATAAAAAGAAGGAAAATTTGAATTCCTTCTGTGATGATGAATGGCCATCGATTGTAAAATCGTATTTCTGAATTTTCGTTTGACAAACCCACCAGGTGTTTTACCCTTTTAATTTATTCCTTGAATGTTGATCCGTAGGAASAATTTTGATCCCTGGGCATGCGTTGGTTTAAACAGAAATGCTGGTTGTTGCAGCCCATTGAATAGATGAGTTCTGCATTACCTTTACCTGTGCATTTTTTGAGCCACTCATTCCAGGAAAATTTTTCTCCTTACTACGATTATGTCGGTTACAACCGCCTGGMAATAATTGATTGACTGATCGGTTTCACCCTACAGTCCGCAMCACATCAATATTGGTAACTACTCATAGTTTACTCAGCATTTACCATTTAACCGYAGTAAGACCACTGTTCACCCACCCTGCCTAGTTTTAATGCATTGAAATCAGACGTGCGTAAGGCGCGAATGAGAATTTACTGTGGAATAGACGCAGTGATGTAGCCCGCGAMTGGTGCTCAGGTCAGATCGTGAACAGTGGTGCGACTGGTATAAAATGTCATGGCAAATTTTACCTCTGTTTACCTTTTGTCTTACCCTTTTATGTGAACTTTAGGGTTCTACCGTTTACAATTCAGAATGACGATGATTCTGTAATCATTAAAAATATTTATAGACTTCAATGCGAATGAGGGGCCTCACTGTCACATCTCTTGAGAAGGTTGTATTATAGTTCCTTCCAGTCAATCTCATAGTTTGGTAGGTCACATAACAGTCCAAAAATTTGGATCTATAACTCCTTATAGATCAACCATTGTTTCCTAATAAATCTAGCAATTCTGTCTTAAAACTGGGATAAGAAGAATTTGGCTTAACATAAAGTGTAGAGGGTAATGTCTTCATGTAATTTGTGTATGGTTTTAATCATTGTTAGTGAGTATCGTCTTGATATATTTGAGTGTTGTCTTAACATGATTTGGATATCGCCTAGTATGATTGACTATCTGTTACTAAATCCTGGCTGGTATTCGTTCCAACTGTTCATCTTTGTAACGAAATAGAAATATATTGAATGTTATCTTGACTAATTTGTTCTTCGAATCATTTCAATGAAAACTCTGAATGTAAACAAGTTTGTGTATTTCAATATTTACACCCTCACCTTACATGCAAGGTTGGAACCGATATTTAAAAACTAAACCCTTCTTAGTTGCTTTTAGTCAACAACATATTAAGTCTACTTTCTAAACTACTTCAATGTTTCATTGTTCAAATGGGATAAACGGAATAACGATATGATAAGGTTCACTAAGGCCCTTGCCTTAAAATAGATAACCGGGTTAATTGTTATATCAATGGCTTTATTTGTTTGGATTCATTACCTTAATTACTATAATTGTTTCCACAGTCTTATAATTTAGTTATATGTATTACCTTAAATACAATACTGTAATAGTAGTGATGGGTTAGCAATGACGCACTATTGCAAAATGCTAGGTGGATGAACGTCAGATTAAAGTTGGAGTGCACATTCACCATGATAGAACTAGATGCATTTAATGCACATTGCGAATTGGCTTAGTTAAAATTTTAGTCATTTTAGTTGGCCTACTAGTAATGTCACTTATGTTCAACCTTAGTGAAATTATGAATGGCTTAATTGAATCTATTATGTTGTTGATACGAATGGTGCCTTGAAGTACAGTAGAAGACTACCTTTGCATCTTGTTTGAAATAAAGTTGTTTTCCTTTCGCTCGCACTTATGTCGTTTCATGACGGATTTCGTAATCAAATTTTCTTGCACCGTAGAATTCTTGTGATGTGTGTTGGATATGATCGTGTAGCGATTGTCTTTGTGGTTTTTGATTTAGTGTTTTGCTCAGTCTGCTTGTGTCAAGCGGGAAGTAGACACCTCCATGTTACTCAGAACAACAGCCAGCCCTGAGACCTTAAATGGTTAAAATCGATGGGAACCTGGGCTTGAGCATTGCTTATGTGTCTTGGAGGTCCTAACCATTGCAGGGTAGGATAGATGGGTAGTTAGTCTGACTTATTCCTGAGTGATCGTCGTTAATGCATGCAGTTTCCTGTTGTATGTCGTATGTCATCTTGTTGTGTTCATCTTGCTTGCATCTTGTTCATCGTTGGGTTACTAGTTTCTGCCTGAGCAGTTGGCCAGGAGCCTATCTGACATTCTCTCTCTCTGGAGCAGAGAACTAAGATTAAATGCCCTGCTTTCCTATGCAGAAATAGTACAATCTACTACTATGGATTCTTCCCTCTGTGTTCGTACTGTACATAACACAGTATGTCATTTAATGCTTGCAGTTACTTGTTGTGCACCTTATGTCTATGGTCATTTAATGCTTGCAGTAACTTGCTGTGCGCCTTATGTCTATGGTCATTTAATGCTTGCAGTTACCTGTTGTGCGCCTTATGTCTTCTTGTTGTGATCATAATGGTTGCATCTTGTTAGTCGTCGGGTGGCGAAGTAGAGTCGAATATGTTTGTTTCCCTTGTAGTCATGACGAACGAGAGGTTCGTTACATATGGTATCAGAGCCGGTTTGACCCGCAACTTGGGATTCGCTACGGATTTCGTGACATGATTTGATTTGAATATACTTTCGTTGATCAAGTTGATTGTGTGCGTGAAGGTAATCATGGTTAGAGGATGCCGTGGATGCAGACGACCGGGTGCTAGGGGAGGAGGCGCGATGCCTCCAGTAGCATCCATGCCTGAGGGGTCTAACCCCCAGGGAAGCGAGCAAGTTCTCAGACAGGAGCAGATAGCAGTTGGAGACATGGTCGGGATGATGAGATATTTTCAGCGCATGTCCGAGGCACTGATCAGCCTCTTGGACAGAGATGAGGCCAGGGCACCGGCACCTGCTGAGGTTCTGCCATGCGCACCGGCCGTTACTGGTAGCATTCACCGTGAACTCGAGAAGGTTAAATTTCTCGAGTTATTTGGTGCCCCGGATGGTGCCGCCGTTGAGGCATGGTTGGAGAATATGGCGATATGCTTTGTACTTCACGATTATACCTCCAACATGAAGGTCCACATGGCAGTCTTTCAACTGAAAGGGAGCGCTCTTCTATGGTGGAAGACACTCCTGCCGCAGCTGAACATGGTTGTTGAAGACGTGTCATTAGAACTGTTCGAGGAACGGTTCCAAGAGAGGTACCTTTAAAAGGAATTCATTGAGCGTCAGCTCAATGAGTTCACCACATTACGATGGGAAGGTCGTATGGTGCCTGAGTATGCGGCACATTTTATGGAGCTGCTTCGGTATGCTCTGCACCTTAACACTGAGAAGCTCAAGGTCAACAGGTTCATGTTTGGCCTTAACGACAGCCTGTATGCAAAGGTTAGGATCTTGATGCCTCAAACCTTGCACGACGTTGTCCAAAAGGCCCTCATAGCAGAGGAGGAGCTTATCAGTGGGGGTCAGACCAGGACTCCAGTGAGACCAGTAGGGCAGGTTTCATCTGGTACACCGCAGCATCAGACCCCAGAAAGACATACACTGGGATATCATGGCTTCGAGAGAGGATTCATTTTCACTACACCCCGACGACCGTCGCCTCAGCAGTGGGCACCTTATCGGGGACCACAGCATCAGCAGTAGCGTTGCCCGCAGTAGCAGCAGTTTAGGCCTATTCAGCAGAACAGACCTGGGTTCCAGGCCGGTGGGCCATCATCTTCTACTTCAGGTACCAGGACTACTGGGCCGAAGAAGGGGTGTTGGACATGTGGGGAGCCACACTACTAGCGCGACTGTCCTGTGGAGAGGACCAAAGTGTCTGGTTCAGCCAGACCCACTATCGTGGGAGATATGGGCAAGGCCCATCGGATTCATGTGGCGGTGAATAACCACCAGGCAGAGCACCAATCCACTGTGCTCGAGACGACAGGTACTGTCGCTGACCAGACCCTTAGTATTTTGATAGACCCAGGTGATACTGAGAGTTTCATTTCTGTTGCAGTGCTAAAAAGGGTTAAGGTAAGGGTATTCAAATAGGATGAGTTTATCTTTGTGGAGATGGCTTCGGGAGACAAACAGAAGGTTGGAGGAAAGGTTACGAGATGTGCCCTTAACCTGGGAGAGTTTGTCACGAGGGTCAACCTGTGCGTCACGGTCTTAGGATCTTATGATGTCGTGATTGGTATGGATTGGTTGGAATCACATGAGGTGATACTCAACTGTAACACGAAACGATTGAGCTTGGTAGATGACGAAGGACAGAGACGTGTGATAGTAGGATGAAACCAGGGATTTTCCCTGAGGTTCATCTCTTCCTTACATCTACGGAAGAGTATGCGCAAGGGGTGCAAGATTTATGCCATCCTTGCACTAAACGAGAAGTGAGTAGCGGAAGGTCTAGAACACCTTTTGGTGGTGAGAGAGTTTGCAGACATGTTTTCGGAGGAGTTACAAGGGATGTCGTCGGAGAGAGAATTGGATTTTACCATATACCTAAAACCGAGGCCGAACCGATAGCAAGAATTCCCTATTGGATGTCGACCCCGGAGTTGCAAGAGTTGAAAATGAAACTAAAGGAGTTGTTGGACCTGGGACTGATATTCCCTAGTGTGTCACCATGGGGTGCACAAGTTATCTTCATTCGGAAGAAGGACGGATCATGGAGGCTTTGCATTGACTGCCGTCAACTGAACAAAGCTATGAACAAGAATCAGTATCCCTTGTCGAGAATTGATGATCTATTCGATCAAATGAAGGGTGCGACGGTGTTCTCCAAGATCAATTTACGATCAGGGTATCACCAGTTGCGGATCAAGGAGGATGACGTCCCTAAGACAGCCTTTAAGATGATATTTGGACATTACAAGTTTACTGTTTTACCATTTGGACTGACAAACACCCCAGGGGTATTTATGAGTTTGATGAATGGGGTGTTCCATGAGTACTTGGACAAGTTCGTCCAAGTATTCATTTATGATATTTTGATCTACTCTCGTACAACGGAGGAGCATGAAGAGCACTTGCGCTTGGTACTACAGTGTCTGCAAGAGCACAAATTGTATGGGAAGTTGTCCAAATGCTCTTTTTATCAATCGAGTATTCACTACTTAGGGCATGTCATCTCCGACGAAGGTATCGCCGTGGATCCAGCCAAGGTCAAGGCTATTATGGAATGGCCTGTGCCAATGAATGTCACAGAGGTGCGTAGTTTTATGGGTTTAGCAGGATACTATCGACGGTTTGTCGAGGGATGAAAATAGCGAATCCGATCACGGAATTGCAAAGGAAAAGCAAGAAGTTTGTTTGGACCGAGAAATGCGCGGAAGCATTTCGGAGGCTTAAGGAGTTGTTGACAATTGCACCGATGCCAAAAGTCCCTGACATGGACGCGGACTTCTTGGAATGCACAGATGCATCCAAGGAAGGCTTAGGTGGAGTCTTGATGCAAGACAGACGAGTGATTGCTTACATTTCAAGGGAATTGAGAAGGCATGAGGAGAACTACGCGATGCACGATTTGGAGTTATTAGCCATCGTATATGCCTTGAAGGTTTGGAAACACTACCTTGTTGGACGAAAATTTGAACTAACTACTGATCATTGTGGACTGCAACACATTTTTACGCAAAGCAACCTGAACGCATGACAACAGCGTTGGTCGGAATTTCTTAGCGAATACGACTTGAGATTACTTACATAAATGGAACAGTGAACCGAGTGGCGGATGCTTTAAGTCGGAGGCCACACATCTTTTTAGTGTTGCATCTTCAGACGAATCTACGTGAGAAGATTCTCACTTTACAGCGTGATGATGACTGGTACAAAGAGGTCGAGGGTTTTATTAGACAAAGCACCATGATGGTACCATGATACAAGGGATTTTCATTTGATAGCGATGGGCTGTTGAGGTTTAGAATTTGGATTTACGTATCGCCAAATGACGAGTTGAGGATGTTGATCCTGAGCGAGGCTCATAGAGTAGTTTACATGGCTCACCTGGGAGTCACGAAGATGAGGGTAGATCTTAAGCCCTTATTCTTCTGGAGGGGAATGAAGGCCGACATAGTTAACTATGTGGCCAGGTGTCTGGAGTGTCAGCAGGTAAAGGCTGAACATAGACACCCTGCAGGATTACTACAACCACATGCCATTCTGGAATCAAAATGGGAGGTCATTTTGATGGATTTTATTGTTGGATTGCCACTGACAGCAAGGAGACATGACTCGATTTTCGTAGTAGTAGACACTCTGACGAAGAGTGCTCACTTTATTCCTGTGCGTACGACGTATCAGGCACCTGAAATTGCTAGAGTTTTCATCAATGAGATTGTGAGGCTGAATGGCATGCCTAAGAAGATTATATTTGATCAAGGATCGGCCTTTACTAGATAATTTTGGATGAGTTTCCAAGAGGCCTTGGGAACCCAACTTAACTTTAGTACTGCGTATCACCCGGAGACTGACGGGTAGACAGAACGAACAAACCAAACCTTGGAATACATGTTACACATGTACGTGATGGACCAACAAAAGTGTTGGGAGGAATTCTTGCCACTAATAGAGTTCACTTACAACAACAGTTACCAGAGCACCATTAGGATGGCGCCTTTGATTTTCTTTACGGGTGACCATGTCGGACGCCCTTGAGTTGGGATTGGCTTGAGGATAGGGTCCTATTAGGACCAGAAGAGATCCAAGAAATGGAAGAGAAAATGCAAACCAGAAGACAAAGGATTAAAGAAGTGCGGGATCGACAAAAGAGTTATGCCGATGCGCACCGAGTCAACCGTAGTTATGAGGTCGGCGATCGAGTCTTCTTGCGGGTTAAACCGCATAAGAGTTAGATCAAGTTTGGAAAGGGAGATATACTCTCTCCTAGGTTCATGGGACCTTTCGAGATTGTGTAGAGAAAGGGGGACATGGCCTATCAACTAGCCTTGCCTGATTCTTTGAGGCGTATGCATGATGTTTTTCATGTATCTATTTTGAGACATTATATTAGTGATCCTACACATGTGATTGACATGAGCTCCTTGAAGGTATCATATGATGGAGCACTCACGGCTGAGTCGGTCTGCATCTTAGATCATCATGTTAGACAGTTACAACATCGAATGGTAGATCAGGTCATGGTCCAGTGGGACAGCTATAGTCCGCACTTGGCGACCTAGGAGGACACATATGATATGTGCCAGCAGTTTCCATTTTTGTTTGATAGATAGACTTATGATACTGTGCTACTTTTATTTCGGCATTTATACTGAGAAACTTCAGGATGAAGTTTAGACCAAGAGGGGGTGTCTGTAACATCCCACTCTGGCACACTGAGAAAACTTATTATTTGAGGACAGTTGCTCGTAAGTGATCTGGACTTTTATGATGTTAAAACATTTATCCTTGATTATGATGTGTTATGATAGAGGACATGATGTTTTACTGCTTTGACGTAGACAGGTGCTATTGACTCTGTTTTATTGAGTGTGCAGGGTTTTGGACCTTGAGGATGCAGAGGCATCAGTGGAACCCCTTGGACTCCGGATTGAGTCAGGGAGTGTGCTATTTGGGTTGATTTATTTACTGTGATATTTCATTGATTTGATGATATGATGTTGACATCTTCTGACACGATTGTTGATGATGTAGGCTGATGATAGCTTGCCGACCAGACTCACATATGGAGTAAAGGGGCCACACATGATTTCCAGAGAGGTTGAGGAAGAGGTGTGGACAGCAGCCCTGCCACAGCCTACTAGCACTCCCACCATGGCTCGAACTGTAGGTTAACGATTACCTAGTTTGAGAGGAATCCACGATGTCGTGAGGGAAGACTGCGACAGTCACTCATGATGATTCTAAGGGGCGTGCAATAAGGCGGGGGCCTTATTCCTTATAACCCTTAGTCTCCCACAAGTTCACCTGGTGGAGTGTTGACTCCAGGGGTTATAGATGTCTACCAATCAGTCAAGTTGGCGAGTGGCACCCTTGGAGCACGGGGTGCATCCTAAAGGGCACGTCACGCAAAAGAAACAATAGTTAGTGAGTGGCACCCTTGGAGCATGTGGTTCATCCTGAAAGGCACGTCGCACAAGAGAAACAAACGGGGTGAGTGGCACCCTTGGAGCACGTGGTGCTTCCTGAAGGGCACGTCATATTGATGTTGAGGAAGGAACAAACCTATATGGCCCTAAGACATTTAACACCTTAAGAAATTCTTAGAACGACTTTCCTAAATAATTGTCACGCAGTTCAGAATCTAAACCTAAGTCTAAAACTTCTCTAGGGTAAAATTTTGTTTAGCCTTAAGAAAAAGACTCTATAAAAATAAAAATAAAGATATAAACTAAAACCCACTTAAGTAATAGTTTGTCTTCTTAAATTTAGAGGGTAAAATGAAGAGAGGAATAATTTAATTAAAATCCATGGTTTTAAATTTGTAAAGAGGAAATAAATTATTAACTTGTGGAAGTATAAAAAGATTTTAAATTAATAATAAAGGGAAAAGAGTAAATAGTACAACTGCTATTTTGGATCTAATAAAAAGGGGAAAGAAGGGAATAATAAGAATTAGGACACTAAGTAATGGAGGAAACATAATAAAGGAAAATTGGGAACTTATGGTAAAAAGCGAGGTCAACATAGTAAGGAATCTGCAATTAAGAACCTTCTAATTTGAGCTAATTTAGCAACTTCATTTTTAAGGAAATTATTTAAAACATGTAAGGGGATCTAGGAACACCTAGGAGGAAATTTAGGAGAAACTCTAGGTGGGTGAGGGAAATGAGTAATCTAATAATTTAAAGAAAATAGATATTTGAGGAAAGAGGGGGATGGACGACACTTGTGCGAAGGATAATATTTAGAATATTTTTATTAAAACTAAATTAAAAGTGATTTAGGGAAAGTGTGAGGTTTGGACAAATCTATAAAAGAAATGGAAGATGAGGAAGAAATGGATTGGCTGTTAGCATAACGTTACACTGTCAGAATTATGACTTGACTGATTACTTGTGGAGAGTTGGGATTTTCCATCTTGGATAGGAGTGGTAGCTCGGCCTTGCGAGGCGAGCTAGGAAGCTAGATGGACCATCTGGATTGTGTGTTGCCCCTTTGCGACTCAGGGGGATAAGGGGGAAGCAGAGTACCCCTAGCAATTGGCTGGGAGGTACCGGTGTAGTCTTTACGGTCGACGAGCAGGAGCGGCACTGAGCGCGCGGACGTCATATGAGGTGGGCGATAAGGCAACGGTATGAATTGTATTTTGGGTAGAGTAGTATGCATTAGGAACTTATGCTTAAATCTGTATGTTGATTTGTACATGGATGTATTCTGTCTTGATCTAGATGTCATTCAATTTATCTTATTACTACTGTGATGGTCTGACAGTTTAATTCTGCTATAGCATTGGAAGTGGTGATTACAGTAAATAAAAATTTGAATTTTCTGCGCGAACTGTGAGAATAAGACTGATATATTAGCTCTAGCAACTGAACGATGTTTATCTGATACCTCCGCAGTCTTACCAAGATCTCCCTCTCTAATGCTATCCACGGTGATCCTTACACTTCTGCTTTACAATTAGCGGTTGTTTATTCTCGGATAAGGTATAGTCACATCTAAATTTATTGACGAGCAGTGTTACCGTCCTTAGCAAATCCATGTTATAGTTTAATGCAATATGGTACCTATAGGGATGCGTTATAATGGCGATATCATTCTATATTAGATAGACTATTACCTCTATTATTTCCTTAATAAAAAGAAGGAAAATTTGAATTTCTTCTCTGATGATGAATGGCCATCGATTGTAAAATCGTATTTCTGAATTTTCGTTTGACAAACCCACCGGGTGTTTTACCCTTTTAATTTATTCCTTGAATGTTGATCCGTAGGCACAATTGTGATCCCTGGGCATGCGTTGGTTTAAACAGAAATGCTAGTTGTTGCATCCTGTTGAATAGATGAGTTTTGCATTACCTTTACCTGTGTGTTTTTTCAGCCACTCATTCCAGGAAAATTTTTCTCCTTACTGCGATTATGCCTGTTACAACCTCCTGGCAATAATTGATTGACTAATCAGTTTCACCCTACAGTCTGCACCACGTCAATATTGGTAACTACTCACTGTTTACTCAGCATTTACCGTTCACACCGTTTAACCATAGTAAGACCACTGTGCACCCACCCTGCCTGGTTTTAATGCATTGAAATCGGATGTGCGTAAAACGCGAATGAGAATTTACTATGGAATAGATGCAGTGATGTAGCCCGTGACTGATGCTCAGGTCAATCGTGAACAGTGGCACGACTGGTAGAAAATGTCATGGCGAATTTTAACTTTGTTTACCTTTTGTCTTACCCTTTTATGTGAACTTTAGGGTTCTACCGTTTATAATTCAGAATGACGATGATTCTTTAATCATTAAAAATATTTATAGACTTCAATGTGAATGAGGGGCCTCGCTGTCACATCTCTTGAGAAGGTTGTATTATAGTTCCTTCCAGTCAATCTCATAGTTTGGTAGGTCACATAACAATCCAAAAATTTGGATCTATAACTCCTTATAGATCAACCATCGTTTCCTAATAAATCTAGCAATTATGTCTTAAAACTGGGATAAGAAGAATTTGGCTTAACATAAATTGTAGCGGGTAATGTCTTCATGTAATTTGTGAATGGTTTTAATCATTGTTAGTGAGTATCATCTTGATATATTTGAGTGTTGTCTTAACATGATTTGGATATCGCCTAGTATGATTGACTATCTGTTACTAAATCCTGGCTGGTATTTGTTCCAACTGTTCATCTTTGTAACGAAATAGAAATATATTGAATGTCATCTTGACTAATTTGTTCTTAGAATCATTTCAATGAAAACTATGAATGTAAACAAGTTTGTGTATTTCAATATTTACACCCTCACCTTACATGCAAGGCTGGAACCAATATTTAAAAACTAAACCCTTCTTAGTTGCTTTTAGTCAACAACATATTAAGTCTACTTTCTAAACTACTTCAATGTTTCATTGTTCAAATGGGGTAAACGGAATAACGATATGATAAGGTTCACTAAGGCCCTTGCCTTAAAATAGATAACCGAGTTAATTGCTATATCAATGGATTTATTTGTTTGGATTCATTACCTTAATTACTATAATCATTTCCACAGTCTTATAATTTAGTTATATGTATTACTTTAAATACAATAATGTAATAGTAGTGATGGGTTAGCAATGACGCACTATTGCAAAATGCTAGGTGGATGAATGTCAGATTAAGGTTGGAGTGCATATTCACCCTGATAGAACTAGATGCATTTAATGCGCATTGCGAATTGGCTTAGTTAAAATTTTAGTCATTTTAGTTGGCCTACTAGTAATGTCAGTTATGTTCAACCTTAGTGAAATTCCGAATGGCTTAATTGAATCTATTATGCTGTTGATACGAATGGTGCCTTGAAGTACAGTAGAAGACTACCTTTGCATCTTGTTTGAAATTGTAACATCCCGCTCTGGTGCACTGAGAGCACTTATGATTTGATGACACTTGCTTGCAAGTGATCTGGACCCTTTTTGATGTTAGACCTTATATACTTGATTATGATGTGATTGACAGATGACA
>JASDQU010014771.1:52578-68995 GCA_032191745.1 Picea mariana | reverse complement strand
GGAATATCATATCCTAGCTATTGGTTTTGAGCTATAATCTTGTGAACAAAGGACTATATGGATGATGATAATGTGTCAAATTGAAATTGGTCCAGGTGGCATACAAATATTGGTCCACATGTCACATGGGAATTGTGCCATGTGTCAAGTAGAATAAAGTTTTAGGTAGGACCATCGGGGAAACCTAAGTGTGGATCTGGGTAACTCTCATCCATCCATCGAGGAAACCCAAGGATGGATATGGGTCATAGATCATAGGTTTCCACAATGTAGGACAACCATATGATATGTCATGGGATCCATTGGCACAAGTATGAAAGAGATGAGGAAGGAACATTAATCATCGAGTAGGTTAAGGACTCTGAATGATCTAAGGTTGTTTCTTGTCTAATTACGATGATCGATAGATTGGATGAAGGGAATGCCATCGGAGTGGGCCATTCGCAAATAGTTTGGAGGGGTGAACTTGGATGGAAGGACCCTGAGAGAAAACAAGGGTCGTCGATCAAAGTGAATAGCTGATAAAAAGGGTCTGATGAGCTAGATGGAAAGCGCCAATTTGGATATGTGTTAGATAGTACTGATGATGGTAAGCCACGTGGAAACGAGGTGGAATGTAGTTAATAAAATCCTGAAACCTTTGAGAGGATGTAACTTTTGATCTAGGGCTCTGTTTGGAGCATGGTGATAGTCATTGGAAATCCCTTGTTGATCACAAGATGATGGAACTCACGAGAATGGGTTTTGATATGATTGAGGAAAAATTATTTTTTACCAAGCCATCCCTTAAAAAGGTACTTAGGGGGTTGGGTGTGTTATATGGATATATCATATGTGGAGGTTCCTATTTCTCTGTAAAAATTGCAACTTGTTGACTAAAACTACTTGATTGAGAAAAGCATGCCTACTTTTTATTTTTCTTTTTTCTTATCCTAAAACTCTAATTCTAAATAATAACTATTAATATAAAGTATACAAGGTTAAATATTCTAATTATAGATCCCAAGATTCATTAATAAATTATTCTTTGTAAGAAAAAGGGAAAAAATGAAGTCGATGTGTATTATATGGTTCCATGTCCATGCATAGATACAATGTTCATTGAATATGCCACATTGCAAGGAAATTGATAATGTTCCAAAGGAAATGCAAGGCACTAAGAAACATAGAATATGAATTCATTGCAATACTCTGTGTTGTTCTCATTTTTCTTCTCTGTAAATTATATATGGTTAATAGTTCTCATACCACATGTGAAATCTAAGGTTCACTAAAATATAGTCGAAACTCACTCAATTATATTGGATAAGGAATTATCACCACAAGAATCACAAAGATATGAAAACAATGGAGGGATCTGATTCCATTATTTAGTTTCAATATTTTGTATTATTTTAACCCTAGAACTATCAAGATCAGATAGGGATTTCATAATTTCCAATTGAAATTGTAAGTATCTATTCTAAATATTAATTGTTGAGAGACCTGTCGACTTGGTGTTTTTGAATGAATAAGAGAAAAAATGAAATTCAGTACCTCATACCCTTAATTAGGAATAAAGGGGACTAGGTCTTTTACACCTTTCCAAGATCTGGAATTGGTTGGACATCAAGTCTTAGAGTTGTAGCTCTAGGAACTCCAACTACCAAAAATGGATTCTCAATGCATTTATATACAATTGTACATTCATATTTCCTCAAAATATACAAAAAGGGATGGGTACTCCTCTAACATGGCTTCATCGTCCTACGACGTGGAATATTTAGGACCATAGTGGGTCCACTAGACATTTACCATGTCAATGGCTTAGTTCCTGAGAACTTTGAATTTTTGATCCAAGATTCACACTAGCTCCACCTAAAAGTCCCATTCATACTCCAATTGGATCACATTTCAATCGATCAAGTGGCTAGTATCAAGCACATACTTTTTCAATAAAGATACATGAAACAAATTATGCATACACATGGATGCAGTAAATGCAAGTATGTATGTGATTGAGACTATCCTATCTAGAATCTCAAATGGAACACAATATCTAATGACTAACTTTGGGAAACTTCTCAATTTCAACAAGCTCTTTAGGCCTTTACTTTTAGAAACACATGCTTTCCCACACAAATTCTCTATGCATCCTACCTTTATCTGCATAATGTTTATGATTTTCCTATGCAGTCTTTAATTTATGGTTGATCCTTACCATCTAGTCTTCCATTTCTTTGAGCATCTCTGGCCCAACAATCACTTTGTCTACTAAGTTTTCCTAGCTCATGGTCATGTTTCATTTTTGTGATACGAGCCTTCAAATGATATCATCTTCAATGATTCTTGATACCCATTGTTATACACAAAATCAACCAAATGAAAATAGTATTTCCATATGGAAGGCTTGTCCAGTATGTACATTCTTAGCATATCTTCAATTATTTGGTTGATTCTCTTTATCTGCCCATCAAAATATAGATGATACTTTGGGATGAAATTTAGATTTATCCTAAATTATTTAAATAACCCTTTCCAAAAAATGGAAGTGAACTTGGAACCTTTTTCAGACACTATTTACTTAGGCACACCATGTAGTCTAACAATTTCCTTCATGTAAATTTATGAAATGTTGGCTCCCTTATGAGTCATCTCGACTGGAATAAAATGTGCAACGTTTGTAAGATTTTCCACCACTATCATGATGGAATCATGTTTCCTTATTATTCTAGGAATCTTGGTGATGAAATCTATAGTAACCACTTCCCATTTCCATTCATGAATGGGAAATGATTGTAGCAATCCCATTGAATGTGTGTGCTCAACCTTTACCTTTTGACATTCCATGCATCTAACTATTTAATTAGCCATATATTCCTTCAATCCATGCCAAAAAATATTGGCCTCTTACAACTACAATAGTTTTCAGGTATGTGGATGTCCAACGTATAGCACATTGTGCATTTATTTTAGAACCAAATATCTCAACTCCTAAGAAATAGGAACATGAAATTTGTCCTTTTATAAGAAGATTCCATCATGTTCTAGCATGCAACCTTTAAATCCTAGTTTTATAATATATTTATATAACCCTTCTTTAGCTTGCATATAATGTTGGTTTGATGCTACAAATTTCAAAATTCTATTTTTTAAATATGAATTGTGCATACTAATGGTTGTAGCATGCATTTCATGCACCCTCTTGATGAGTTCATCAACCACTTTATTTTATTTTCCTTTGATGTGCTCAATGTCAAAGTTGCATTCACTCATAAATTTAATCCATATAATTTGTTTACCATTTAGTGTTGACTACCAAACAATTATTTTATACCACTATGGTCTATTCTCATCTCACATTTTATTCCCATGAGATAATTCCTCCACATTTTCAATGCATGGACAATAGTTGCAAGCTCCAATTCATGGGTAGAATTATTTATTTCATGATATTTGGGTTTCTTAGATTCATAGCATATGGCATGCCCATTTTGGGTAAGGAATCCACCAAACCCTTCTTTACACACATCTATACAAACAAAAAAATCCTCATTTGGATTTGCAATATTTAAAATTGGTGTACTAGTTAACATTTCATTCAAGTGTTGAAAATTCTCAATACACTTTGCATTCCATTCAAATTTCATTCCTTTCTTTTGCAATGAACTAATTGGATGAGAAATATTGGATAAAATTGCAATGAATCTCTTGTAGTAATCAACTAGACCCATAAATGATCTCACCTTTGAAATGTTCTTTGGTCTAGGCCATCCTTTAATTGCCTCAATATTCTCTAGATCCAATACTACTCCCTCTTCTGATACAATATGTCCCAAATAGTGGATTTTCCTCTGATAGAAAGTGCACTTTCTCAACTTGGAATACAATTAATGCTTTCTCGACACTTGTAGTACCAACTTCAAATTATACTCATACTCTTTGTTGTAATTACAAGGGCATTTAAGAAGATACTTGTTGTTATTACAAGCATTTTGTTAAAAAAATAGAAAGTTCTTCATATCTTCTTCTATGACTAGATTGACCAGGAGATAGATTTTAACATCATTCCTTCAACATGTATCTTGAAAAAGTCGATTGTCTTCTCCTATTTCTTCCCATGTGACTAGTGCATAATGTTGTATCAATAATAAGTAAAATCAAAACATCCGAAAATATTTGCAATTCCAATCTTTGATAAAATCTCATTCTCTTATTTAACCTCCAGGTCATTGGTCGACAACCATGGTTGATATTCCATTCTATTCAAACAAATATGCACCTCAGTTCTGATCACGGTGAGATTTCATTCTCCCGCTAAATAATAGAACACTCACTCATTATTTAGGTACATCTCTTTAGAACATCATTCAGATTCAGAGAAGCAATAAATATCATCATGTGGTTCAACGTTCAAGGGCGCTTCTCTTGTGTAGTCAACTAGTCAACCATTATTCATTTAATTCATTAGTCAACTAGGTCAACCATTAGACTGACCAATGAATTGATGAGGTCACCTCCCAACAATCGATGCTTCTAATGGTTTATGCTATTCCACCAAATATTCTTTAAGTTGACCCTCTTCGATATGGAGGGTATTCCATTTGATATTGTGGTTGGACATGTAGTTGGAATTGATTTGCAAGTGGGGCTTCTGCTTCACCTCCACACATTCCCCATGAGTTTCTATGGAATATCTTGCACTACATATGGATGTGATTTCTTTCTGATTCAAAATTTTGAGAAACATTACTTGCACACATTTGGCATTCAAAAAAATACAGGTATGCATTGCTCCAAAGGGAAATGTAACTATAATCCATCTAAATTTACCACATTAACTAAGGTTTAATTCTCATTGACTTTATTAAAAATATTAAACAACAAACTCAAAGTCGATATTATTACCATTTCATGAAATAGGATACCATGTACATCCTAGTGGCACCCAATCTTGGCAAACAAACGTTAAATAGAATGACATTTGTTTGTTGAGGGATAAAATTCATTATGTCCTATATTGAATCAATGAATCCAAGTTTTTCAAATCATCTCCCTTCTTGTCGAAATGGTAATCAATGTCCTCAGAGTAGTCGAAATTTTGGATGGGTGGGTCAACCAATGACCTGGAGGTTATGGAAGAGAATGATATGTTATCAAATATTGGAATTGTAAATATTTGTGGATGTTTCAATTTTTCTTCTTGTTGATACAATTGTATGCATCAGTCACATGGGAAGAAATTAGAGAAGAAAATCGACTTCTGCAAGATACATGTTGACCAAATGATGTTTAAATATATCTCCCAATCAATCTAGTCACAAAACAAGACAAGATTCTTAGTTTTTAACAAAATGCTTGTAATAAAAGAACTAATGGGTTGCGATAATGTGATTAAAAAATAAAAATTTGGCACCTTTAAAGGTTCAAGGTTGACCATTTGGCATTGAGTTGTTGTTGCAAGTACAAATTAAGAAATCATGACTCTTATATCCAATGGTAATTTTCATGTCAAAATCATATGAGTCAAAGTGTAAAAGGAATATGAGAGAAGTTGTTAATAGAGTCATTAAAGTTGAATTCATTGAAATATTGAATCCGTAAAGTAATGTAAAAGGTGATGGAGTATTACATATAAAATATTTACATGAAGGGTAATCGAGTCTATTTATAGTTGATTTTGAGCCTAGTCGAGCTTATAATCGAGTTTAAAATAGTTTATTTAAAAATGAAACAAAGTTTTCTGTTGTTGATTTAGTCTGTTGAGTCATATTCAAACCTTTGTTGGAAGCAGATTCTAAAGAAAAGAGAGGGTTAAACAAGAGTCTTCAAGGAAATCAATTTTATCCTTCAATGTAATGTAAGTCAATTCCTAGCTTATCAGTCAATATCTAGTTGACAACATTTAGTTGATTTTGTAAAAGTCTAGTACCAACAAAAAGGAGTCTTGTATAATTATATTATACAGTCCTAATAAATTCCATTGATTCTTTTCCTAGTCAAGTTGAGTCGTAATCAAAACTTAGAATCCTATAATTGAGTCATAGTGAGTCATCCTTCATGTAATAAAAATTGTAGACTCCAATCCATTTTTAGGGACTTGACAACCTATTCTAATATTGAGACTTGTAGAGAGTATTTACTAGTAGTGTCCTAGAACAGATCAATATGCATCAATATATACAATATCATACGTAAAAACATGAATAGAGAAGGAGAATAAAAAAAGGTAATGGGAGAACCAACAATATGAACTTTATTATTATACCACAACATCAACTCTCTTTATTTGTTACATAGTCACATATTTATACTTGTATATTTAGTTACAAGGAAATCACAACTTCATAACCGCCTCACTTTGTTGACCCGACAGAGGGACCGATCGATTTACTTGTTCGACTAGACAGTCGACTGAATTGCATATCCGACTTGGTTGACCGTTGGGTCTAGTTGACTAGCCCCTACAACAATTGGGGTTGTTGGATAATTTGGGATATTCAATGGGTGGTAGTCATCGCATTGGAACACCATTTCATGACACTCAACTCCATATGATGCATATAATATTTCCTAAGGTAGATTTGAACAAGTTTGATGGATTTGATCCAATAAGATGGATGGATTATGTTGGACAGTTGGTCTGGCCAATTGGTTTTCATTGATGTCAACCCTTATAGATTTATTTCAACCCTTGAAGAAGTATGGAATCCATAGAGATATGGTTGATATTGATGGTGAGATAGTTGTCATTGATGGAGTGGTTGATGTCAATAGATGTCTTGGGTGAATTTGATGAAGTCTACATGAATCCTTGAAGGTTTCATTATGGTACCCAAATATTGGTTTAGGAATATGGACATGAAGGACATTTTAAATGTAGGTAATACATGCATATATGAACAGTTATTGTCATTTTGTTTCTAATGATAGGTGGTACACCACGTGGCTCCTCACGGTTAGGGGATATGACCATGTGAAGTTGGAAGCCCCAAATATGGGTTGAGAATTACCTAATTGGTTACAATATGGGTTAATAAGGCCCTAATCATTTTTAGGTCATTAATGAAAGGGAAAAGTGGTTGTAACAAGAAATTTCAAGAATCCCTAAAGTTAAGGAAAGAGGTTACTTAGAAAAAGTATATATACACCTCAAGAAGTCACTGATAAGTACATTCACACAAACATTCTATTGAATATCTTCTTTGTGAGTAAGTGATTCTTATCTAAGGTAACCAAGGATATCTTAGGTGAATTTTAGAGGGAATATGAAGTAAAGAAGGGAGAAATTCCAAGGGAGGATGAAGTCTTCTGATGATGTTTTCTAAGGTATGTTATTTAAAGTTCATATTACCATGTTTTCTATAACCTTGTTTCTAGAATGATTCAGATAGAGAAAATTGGAAGAGGTTGAGACTACATGTCAAGGTGCCTTTGGTACAAATTTCAGATTTTGGGTCGTTGTATTTTCTGAGATACACTCTGTGGAAAATAGGGTTTTGGGCTAGTCCTCAAACTAGTCTCAAAAAAGTGTTTTGGGTAAAACAATCATAATGTGTTCATCGAGGATCCAAATTCAGTGAAAGAAAATGAATTATATATATTACATTCCTTAGTATGTTTTGTATTATTTTCAGTTCTAGATATCAAATATTTCGTGTGTGGCATTCTCTACAAGTTTTCTCTCTAGAATAATATAAAATTCAACAAGGTCTGCCATTTTTGCTATAAATCCTTTTTCGTGGATATTCCAAACAATGAAACTTGGAGGAATTGAAGAGAAGATGTTGAATAATATTGGGTACAATTTTCAAACCTTTATTCATTACAGGTACGTAGTTATGCTTGTTGAATGTTAGGGTTTGTGACTAATCCAAAAACTAGTCCCGTGATACTAAGGTAAAGTTTGATCAAGATGATATTATCTTGTTGTTGAAGTTGAGAAAGGTATGCAAGTATTTCATCACATACACTAGGTCTGTAACAGAGTTACAAGTATGTTTATATGCATGTTTTGAGGGTTACATGTTGATGATGTTATGGTGCATGCTTGAGGCTAGTCTTTGGTATATTATTGAGGCATTGACACATGCTTGAGGCACATATTATGTGCATGGTTGAGGCATATACTTGGTATATGATATTGGTTGTTTTGTACTTTGTTGAGGTACACCATTGATGGTACTTGCTTGATATATCCTATGGTACATGGTGTATGGCATGATTGAGTGATATGGTATATGGTTGAGATACATCGTTGGTACATGGTATGGTACAGGTGTTGATGTACATGGTTGATACATGGTATGGTATAGGATTGATACTTGGTATGGTGTTGATGTACATGGTTGATGGTTGAGGCATATGGTACAGGTTATGGTGCATATTTGATGCACGGTTTGGCAAAATTGTTGGTGCATGGTTGATGCATGATTTAGTTTAGGTGTTGGTGCATGGTTGATGCACTTGTTGTCATACAAGTTGTGGTATATGTTTGATTCTTGGTATGTTACATATTGATGATTTGGTACATGCTTTGGTACATGGTAGAGACACATATCTTTTGATGGTATGTTGATGATCTTGGTACATGCTTGGTAGAGGCATATGTTGTTGATGTTGGACATCTAGTTGAGTGGTGTCCTTGGTATATGATCCATGTGAGAGGATCTAGTTGAGTATTGTTGACAGTGACAAGATGGGCAGGTTGATAGTGACAGGTTGGATACAGTAATAGGTTGACAGGTTATAGGTTGATGTGACAGTGGCAGAGACAGTGCTAGTGATTGTGGTAGTGACAATTGGTCTACACTTATATTTCAGGGAGGCAGGACAGGGAAAGGAAAGGGGCTTGTAGCATCCTCCTGGTTGGAGCTGGAGAATTAGGGAGTTCAAGCTTCCTTTAGGTTGGAGCTTAAGAATCAAGGGGTTTTAGCCTCCTTATGGTTGGAGCCAGAGAATTTAGGGAGTTGTAGCTTCCTTCAAGTTGGATTCTGAGAATTAGGGGGTTGTAGCCTCCTTCTATTTGGAGCCAAAGAATTCAAGGAGTTGTATATTCCTTTAGGTTGGAGCCTGTAAATAGGGGGTTGTAACCTCCTTCCAGTTCTAGCTGGAGAATTGGGAATTTTTTGCTTCTAATGAATGTATTCTTTGATATATAAGAAAAAAATCTAGTGGTTTTCTCTCGTTTGGCTGTCCACGTAAATTTGGGTTTATTGTGTACTTGATGTGATGTTTCTTATGTTTATATGAACATGATATATTGATGATATACTTTTGATTAAGTTGAAGTTTATATGTTGTGGTTAAAAGTGCTCATATCAATTCACCCCCACCCCTCTCAGTATTCCAACAATTGGAATCAGAGTCAGTTCCTTCAGGAAATAGTTTAACCACTGAAAGAAAGATCATGGAGATGAAGAATAGTGCATACATATATAATGGAATACCATGGCTTGATGGTTAGATTGGTAAAAAGTATGAGATGTGGAATATCAGAATGAAAACATTTTTACAGGAACATGGATATGATGTTTCAAAATCAGTTGTTACAAGATATACCACTACTAAGAAACCAAATACTGCAGCCAAGAACGAATTGAAAATAAAAAAAATATATCAATGGATTTCATCTTCGAAGGATTACCTGATTCAGTAAATGAGAAAGTGGGAAAATGTTTATCTACTAAAGAACTTTGGGATAAGCTACATGATCTCTATTTTGAGGAATCTCCCATCACAGAGCCAAAGAGTGCTAAAGAAGATGCAGGTATAGAACAAGAAATATGCTCATCATGGCAGATAGATTTAGAATAAGAATATTGTGAAGAAGATATATTAGATCTTGAAACATAATTAATCAGTGCTCTAGACAAATTGATGAAAGAAAGAAAGAAAAACAAGTCTCTTGAAGAACAATTTTCCAAGAATAATTCTCAATAAAGTTCCAAAAAATCCCAACAGGTCATCATGAAACTAAAAGCTCATCTAGAAGAAGTGAGAAATATTTAAGAAACATACAAAGGTCAGATGGAAGAAAATAAATGTTTGGAAGCCAAAAGAAAGGAGGTAGAGAAAAGAGAGAATATTTTGACAGATCATCTTAAGAAAATAATTGAGTACTTAAATCAACTTGAAGCAGAATTTGGTAAAGGATAAAGAAGACTTGAAAAGGAAATCATCTCCTTGAAGATCCAACTTGAAGAAGGAAAGCGAACAAAAGAAGTCATAAAGAATTAGATGATGAAGAAAGAAGAAGAGGTTGAGGAGCTTGAATAAGAAGTTGTCACATTGAGAGCCAAAATCATCAAGCTCAGCAAGAATGATGAAAAGATAGAAACATCCACATAATCAATAGAGAATGTTGAAGAGAATCACTCCAGGTTGTCAAAAAAGAAGAATGAACAAAATAGTAAGAGTTATGCAGAAGTACTCAAAGGAAGGAATCATGGTCAGACAAAATCATAGAAAAATGATAAAGATACATATTCAAGAAGACCCTCCACATTCAAGCCACAAAGAAGCTTCAATCAGAATGAAGGGATCAACATAAGAGAAGATCATGATCAACCAAGGTAGGAATTTAGAAGGACTACACCACAAATAAGATCATTCACTCCCAGGTATGTAAATTTATTTTATGGTCATTGTTTTTATTGTACTAACTTAGGGCATAAAGTTACAGATTGCAGAGCTTATGGAAGAAATGTTCAAGAAATAAATTCTTATGTGGCCCCACATAGCATTGAATGTTACAAATTCCATAACTATGGAAACATAGCTTGTGATTGTAGAAGCATGATGGATACTTCTATAAAAGAGAACACTGATATCAGTTATAAGAAAGTATGGAAAAGAAAACAAGAACATGTAAAGGAAGATCAAATGAATCAAGGACACCCATAATTCATACTCTTAGGATTGGAAATAGTATGAAATCAAAAAAAATCTACAGGAAAAAAGGAAGATGTCAGATACATGAACATATGGAGAAGAAATGAGAAACAAGAAGAACTGATGAATAAAGACCAAGTCCTAGAGATCGCATAAATGGCAGTAGTGTAAGAAAAAAAATAAGAGTTGGTGAATAAAGAACAAACCCAAGAGATTGTACTTTCAGTAATTGTAGTGCGATATCAATCCACAAGAATAAAGGAAGAAATCATAATTCAAAGAGATGATGAGTCTACAAACAAAGATAAATACTACTCTGCATTAGGGTGGATTCCTCCATTGTTTTGAGTCATTCGGCTTGGAGAATCCCAGTAAATATGAATATTGAATAGGGGGAGTCAGTGCAGTAGCTACTACAGATCAGAAAAACATACTTTGAGAAGTTTAAAGGATTTGTAGAGATAGATTCAGAGCAATCAGATAGAAAAAGTACAAAATGAAAAATGAGTCAGCATTGTGGATAGTTGAGTAGCAGAATTATGGACAGCTTATGACATATGGACAGAGATGGATACTTATAAGGTACATAAAACTTTGGTCAGGAAATATGCATAACAATGTATTTACAATTGGAATCAATTGGTCACATAAACACAAGAAGTAAAAGGAACATCATAACATGGAAAGACAAACTGTCAGTAGAAGCTAAATCATCAGAAGAAAATCATTGAACAATATGGTCAAGTGAACATGAAAAGTGAATGAAATCAAGTAATGAATTCTTTTTATATATGCTAGAGAGTTACAAGAGGAAGCACCAATGGAAAATAAAAAACATTGGAAGAGAAGAAAGTAAACATATACATGTAGTGCTACATTGATATACATGACATATTGGAGAGAAGTCAAGGGAAGAGAAATCATCAGAGAAGAGATCTAGAAAGAAAGACCAGAAGCAAGAAGATAGGGAAAGGCATACTGACAGGGGGAGTTAACCTTTTTCTTATGATGTGAAGGGGAGAGAAAAAGAATAGATGCATGAAGATAGGGGGAGCATCCCCAAGAAGAGATGCCTTCTGTCATTGATGTCAAAGGGGGAGTGTGAGAAACATTGATGATGAGCAATGGTCATAGGGAGAGCATGAGTGTTGGAGCATCATTGTTTCCATCAATGCCAAAGGGGGAGATTGTTGGATAGTTGGTTTTCATTGATGTCAACCCTTGAAGAAGTACGAAATCCCTAGAGATATGGTTGAGATTAATGGTGAGTTAGTTGGAATTGATGGAGTGGTTGATGTTAGCAGATGTGTTGGGTGAATTTGATGAATTCTATGTGAAGCCCCATAGGTTTGGTTACGGTACCCAAAGATTGGTTGAGGAATATGGAAATTAAGGAAAATGTAAATGTAGGTAAGACACTCATAGATGGATAGTTCTTGTCGCATCCTTTACGATGATAGGTGGTACGCCACATGGTTCCTCATGGTTAGGGAGATATGGCCTTGTGAAGTTGGAAGCCCCAAAGATGGGTTAAGAAGCTCCTAATTGGTTACAATATGATTTAAGAATCCCCTAATTGGTTGCAAGTCATTAATAAAAGGGTAAAGTGGTTGTAACAAGATAGTTCAAGAATCCCTAAATTTAAGGAAAGAGATTACTTAGAAAAAGTATATATACACCTCAAGAAGTCACTCATAAGTACATTCACACACACATTCTATTGAATATATTCTTTGTGATTAAGTGATTGTTATATGAGGTAAGTAAGGATATATAAGGAGAATTTTAGAGGGAATATGAAGTAAATAAGGGAGAAATTCCAAGGAAGGATGAAGTCTTGTGATGATTTGTTCTAAGGTATGTTATGTAAAGGTCATGTTACCATGTTTTCTATAACTTTGTTTATATAATGATTCAGATAGAGAAAATTAGAGGAAGTTGAGAAGACATTTCAAGGTACCCGTGGTAAAAATTTAAGCTTCTAGGTCATTGTATTTTATGAGATACATTGTGGAAAATAGGGTTTTGGGCTAGTCCTGAAACTAGTCTCAAACAAGTGTTTTGGGTAAAATAGTCATAATGTATTCATCAAGGATCCAAATTCAATGGGAATAAATGAATTGGATATATTACATTCCTTAGTATGTTGTGTATTATTTTAAGATCTAGATATCAAATATTACGTGTGTGGCATGCTCTACAAGTTTTCTCTCTAGAATAATCCATAATTCAACAATGTCTTCCATTTTTGCTAGAACTCCTTTTCAGGGATATTCCAAACAGTGAACCTTAGAGGAATTGCAAAGAAGATATTGAATAATATTGGGTACAATTTTGAAACCTTTATTCATTATAGGTATGTATTTATTCTTGTTGAAATTTTAGGGTTTGTGACTAGTCCAAAAACTAGTCTCGTGAGATTAAGGTAAATTTTGATGAAGATGTTATATGTTGTTGTTGAAGTTGAATAAGATATGCAGCTCTGTGATGACATACACCAGGTCTGTAACAGAGTTACAAGTATGTTTATATGCATGTTTTGGGGGTTACATGTTGATGATGGTATGGTGCATGCTTGAGGAAAGTCTTTGGTATATTGTTAAGCCATTGGCACATGCTTGAGGCACATATTAGGTGCATGGTTGAGGCATATACTTGGTATATGATCTTGGTTGTTTGGTACTTTGTTGAGGTACACCATTGACGGTAATTTATTGATATATCCTATGGTACATGGTGTATGACATGATTGAGTGATATGGTATATGGTTGAGATACATTGTTGATACATGGTATGGTACATGTGTTAATGTACATTGCTGATTTACATGGTTGATACACGGTATGGTGTGTTGCATCTATGTTGTTGGATTCTTTCTTGTTGGTTTTCTCTAGTGGATAGAGCTTGTTCTTGCTTATTTTGTCTTGGCAAGGATATTCTCTATAAGAAGGTTGTTGGGTTTTCTCCCCTTATGTAGAAGGGTTTCCCGGGATGTATATGTTATTCTCATGGGTGGAACAAGTAGGTTCCTATGGTTGGGTGGCAATCGTGCAACATGCCATATGGTGAAACAAGCATGCAAAAGAAGTTCAAATTGCTATGGTAAATCTAATGTTAACGTAATCAACAAAATATCAACATGGTATCAGATCTTGGTTTCCTTTAGAATAGTCTAATTGCTGGAAGGAATATCATGAAATTTACGTTTCCACTACAGTTCATCATTGCAGTTTTCTGCTATACCCTGCCACAGTACCTTGCCATTGCACAATTTTATTTTGTCAAGCTAGTTGGAGCACCTTGAAGTTTTAGGGTTTGTTGTTTCTTACTTACAATTGTTGTCGAATGGTGCTACAATTTCTAAGTTATGTACTTGTATATGTTAAATTGTATCATTATCTTGAGGGTGTTTTTAGGAGAAGAAGATTTTTTCCAAGAAACAAATCATAGATCCATAGGGATCTCAAATCTAGCACATCCAAAGGAACAATTCACCCTCCAGGTTTGATTATTTTGATATGTCTCTATATGTTATGGCATTATTGTGATCGTATTTTTCATCTTGATCTATTGAAGTTATGATCATTATACTAACCAATTAAATACTAGAGATGCACTTGTTTATCTCCCCTCGAGGAGATATTATTGTTCTTATTTTCTTGTTCTGGGAGGGTTACCTTAGAGGCATGTCACTAGTGATAGCTCTGAGGGGGATCTATAGTGACTGTTTCAGAAGAAAAATTATTAGATGGTATCTAGTTTGATACATGAAGCAGTCGAACTAGACAAAGAGTTTGTACAAATTGACTAGTTCCTAGTGCATGATTTTATCATTCTGAGTGAGTCATGGCGTAGGAGACTTGCTCATTTTCATTATAGATATTTTCCTTATCTGGGGAATATGGTGATGATTATTACAAAGATTCATATTGATAATGATGTCATTTGTAGAGGTTGTGCTCTTGGAATGAATTCCAAGGGATATTTTCGAAGCAGTGAGGCTCCAACACATATCCACAGATGAGCAGACAACTACCATTTTCACTAAGCCTCTTTCTGGGAGAAGATTGGCATGAATGAAAATGTTTCCCTGGGGGAGTGTTGATGATTACAACATCGTGTTGGTATTCCAATATTGATAAGACAAACTTGATCATGTGGGAATAGGCCCAGATGTAATCTTGGATGGACTACGGATTTGATTTGCTACTAGATCTCCAGGAGGATATCGGGTAGACATTCCAACATTGGTCAAATGAACTTCACCATGTGGGAATGATCCCAAGGTATTCTTTTATGGAATGAAGGATTGGGACCCTGGTATATTTTTCAATGGGATGAAGACTCGAAGCCTGACATAGTCTTTGATGGACTGAAGCTATGTAGTTCTCGATGTGCTGAGGACTCCTCCAATGTGTGTGAATTGCATCGGGCATAACACTCATAGTGAGGTGAGTGGACCTAATAATCATCAATTCGACCCTTCTCCTAGTATTGGGTTGTAGACCAAGGGAGATAGGGAACATCTACATTCAGATTATATGTGCCCCAACGTATTCGTCAATAGACTAAAGACTTGAGGTGCTTGAGGTGAAATTCCACGTGTCTAATAGCATCGATCTAAATGAATTCAATGAGTGATCTTATGGGAATATGTACATTCTAGGACTGATATTGATCATTCTAAATATGCTCATGATCATGTGGGAATGTGGACATTCCAGGATCAACTATGAGGTGACTGTGGCTCTGATGTGGTCATAATTCTTGTCATGGGACAAGAATGACCTAAGGTGCCAGACACATGGTTGTGGAGATGGATCATCAATATAGCTAATGAGGCTCATGGAGAAAATTTTCTATGACAAAAGAACACCAAGAACAATACAAGAAATGTTTGGAGAATTCCTTCCTCATTGAGAGGGAGTATTGATGGTTGCAACTTCATGAGACATTCTTCTATGATGATACTTCTCGATGGACTGAATTGAGTATGACACCTATCGATGGACTAATAAGTTGAACTGGGTTGGTTCCCAACATCCCTTGGGAATAGACCATGTGGACATGTCCCTTGGTGGTAGACCAAGTGGAAACGACATGATTGAGTAGGTCCTTGATGATGCACTATGGGCGAGTAGGTCCTAGTGACACACTATGGGTGAGTAGGTCCTAATGTATTCTAGTGGTGATGAGGCCCTAGAAAAGGTCCACATTGTGTGTGTCCATGTGCGACGTGATGATGCTTCTAGTAGTATGGTCTATGTGACCATGGCATGGTCAGAGGACCATGGCATATCTTGCGAGGCTATGAGTACCGGAGGAAAAACATTATGGAGAATACCTCCCTAGATAAGAGGGAGTGTTGATGTTTCTAGTAGCTACGAGAGGTATTCACCTCTGGGATTATCTTTCTTATAGATGAAGTTGCCAAGAAATTAAAGGAAAAACCATTGGAATTCATAGAAGATCCCAAAAGAGAATTTAGACTCACATAAAATAATAAAGAAGAATTATATTTCTCTAGAAGTAAAGTCATCTCCA
>JASDQU010014771.1:38455-48916 GCA_032191745.1 Picea mariana | reverse complement strand
ACTAGTAAATCATCACCTTCAGACTTAATGTAGAGATTGTTGTCCATAGTACCTTTCTTGAACCCTTTGTCTTGTAAAAAATTGTCCAGCCTATAATACCAAGCTTGTGGTTCTTTTTTTAGTCGATATAGATCCTTCCTCAGCTTGCAGACATAGTCAGGATTATCTGCTAATGAGAATTCTTCAGGTTGCTCCATATATGCTTCTTCCTCTAGATCTCCATTAAGAAAGGTTGATTTGACATCCATCTGATACACTTTAAAGTTATTATGACATGAATATGCAAGAAATATTCTAATGGATTCCAATATTTCCACTGGTGCAAAGGTTTCATCAAAATCCTATCCTTCAACTTGTGCATACCCTTTACAGACCANTTCATTTTATTATTGAACACCCATTTGGAACCTATTACATTCTTATCTTCAGGTCTAGGGACAAGCTCCCAAGTATTGTTCTTCTCAATATGATCAATATCTTCATTCATATCTCTAATCCAATCATCATGCTTGCTTGCTTCATAAATTTTTTTAGGTTCAATCATAGATAAAAAAAGAAACCTGAGATTGTTCTGAGTCTTTAATCAATTTCCTTCTTGTCTCAACTCCTTTATTTATATCTCCAATTATCTGATTTTTAGGATGATTCTTTCTAACAATTCTAAGAGGTGGTTTTGTTTCTTTCCGTTGATTTGTGTCAGCCTGAGTATTCTTATCTTCATCTGATTCAGATTCTTCTCTTTCTGATCCTTGGACCTGTTCATCTTCATCTTCAACTATATCTTTTGTGCTTTGTTCAACATTGGTTACATTTCGAACCGAGATTTCTTCATCAACTTTTATGTCGATACAATCAACCAATTTATGCAGCCTCTTATCGTAGCACCTATATCCTTTACTGTTTGTAGCATAACCTAAGAAGATACCTTCATCAACCCTGTCATCATATTTTCCAATATTTTCATCATTATTCTTGATATAACATTTACTCCCAAAGACTTTAAAATGTTTGATCGAATCAGGTCTTCCAAACCATAGTTCATAAGGAGTCTTGTCATTGTGTGGCCTGATATGAGCTTTGTTAAGAATATGAATAGTTGTATGGATTGCTTCCACCCAATATGTTTGAGCAATATTCCTTTCATTCATCATTGATCTTGCCATCTGCTAAACTGATCTATTCTGCCTCTCAACTACTCCATTTTGTTGTGGAGTCCTTGGAATAGTGTATTGTCTTTTGATCCCATGTTTATCACATAACTCTTTGAATTTCCATGAACTAAACTCTCATCCTCTATCAGACCTTATTGCCTTCAATCTTTTTCCTATTTGATTCTCAGTCAGAGCCTTAAACACTTTGAATTTTTCAAATGCCTTAGATTTTTCTTTCAAAAAGGAAACCCATGTTAGTCTAGAATAATCATAAATAATCAACACAAATTAGTTTTCTTTTCCTGTACCTTATTTCCTTGATGGTCCACATAAATCCATATGTACTAACTGGAGAGGTTTTTCTGTTGAAGGAAATTTTTTAGAATTGAACTATGTCCGAGTAAGCTTTCCTATCTGGCACAGTTTACAAACAAAGTCATATGGATTTGATATATTTGGAAGATATTTTACTGCCCAATTGTTTCTAAGCTTGATTATATGATCAAAATTTAGGTGTCCAGGTCTCCTATGCCATAGCCAACTTTCATCATATTTGCTTAAGTGGCATTCTTCTTTTTTTTTTCTTTTAACACATAAACATTGTTTTATGTTCTTATCCCTTTTGCAACTAGTTGTCCTGAATTCAAAGACTTTATTTTACAATCTTTATAAGTAAAAACAACTTCACAGCCATTGTCACAAACTTGACTGACACTTAGTAGATTATGTTTCAGACCATCTACAAATAACACATCTTGAGCTTTTCCTTTTCCATTACTCAAGCTTACCATTCGTTTACCTTTTATTTTTCCTGGTGCATTGTTTACAAAAGTTACATTCCCTGATTTGTTTTCACTTAGAGTTAGAAACTTACTTTTGTCTCCAGTCATATGTTTGGAACATCCACTGTCAATATACCAGGGATTATTTTTTCTTTGGGATGATAACACTAATCCACACTAGTCATCTTCTTTCTCCTTCCAAACCTTGAAATGTTTAGCAGTGGGATTCAGATCTGGCTTATAGTTCCTTAAGTGACATTCTGGAGATTTATGTCCATAATTATGGCAGTTGTAACATTCTAGTTCACTAAATAACAGATCATAAATATTGTTATGCTCATAACTGTTGTTATGTTTCACATGCGTCCTTCTCCTAGTCATCACTTGATTTATAGTCTATGATTGTTTGTTGCTTGGTTGTCTCAATATTTGTGGTGGCAGATAATTAATCCTTGAATAACTTGATTGCTCATATCTAAATCTTAAAGAACAAGTTATAGCTTTGTGACAAAAGTTAGAACAGGAAAAATAATATCCATAGAAAAATCCTTTGTACCTGGAAAAATATTGTCTTCTTTGAGTGGGTCGATTTCTTCCATGCTGATAGTTTCTCTGATATACAGATTTAGTTCTGGTACTTTTTCTGCAGAGTGATTGTTGTCAATGATTGCAGATTTGACAAACTTGATGGGTTCTGTATTACTTGGATGATCACTACTTGATCCTTCTTCATATCCCAAGCCATCTTTCAACTTTGAATTCCTTTGATGATTTAGAATGGAAGTTAATTCTTCTGAGGCTTTAATACTTGACAGATTTTGGTGATACAATGCCTTAAACTTCTCCATTTCTTTTCTGTTTTTTACTATCTCTTCTTCTAAGGCTTCACACCTCACTTTCTTCTCCGATAACTATTGTTTCAGAATGTCTTCAATTTTCTTTGCCTCTTCTAACTCCACTTTTAGTAGAGAAAATTATTCATCATGTTTTTTTATCATTCATTTTAAACTGCATCAACAACCATTTTTGTTTTCTCTTCTTACATCTAAGTCTGTCAATTTCTTCCAAAGCACTGATTAATTCACCTTCCATATCTACCATAGCTTATTCATCATCCATTTCACCTCCTAAATGTTCATCATCAATATATACCATAGCCATAAGCATAAAATCATTCACTGTGTCTTCATAGGATGAATCATTATTTATGTCTTCTAAGGAATCATCATTGTTTGCACACAAACTTTTCTTTTTACTATATTTCTTAAATTCGTATTTCTTTTCATCATCAGAGTTCAGGTCCTTTTTCAAGTGAGGACACTTAGATGCAAAATGACCTATCTTACCATAGTTAAAACATTTGAAGGGGATCTTGCCTTGATATTTTCTTGATCCTTTCTTTAACCTTCTCACAAATTTTGCCTCAATGTCATCTAATTCTAAATCAGTATTCTTGTCTTCTTTAAATGATGCTTCTCTAGTGATGGATTTATCTTTGCTAATTCTCATTTCATATACAATTAGAGTTCATAGGATTTGATCAATAGTCAGAGTTTTAATATCATTTAGTTCTTCTATTGCATAGACTTTTGGATTAAATTTATCAAGCAAAGATCTTAAAATCTTCAGAACTAAAAATGATTCTTCAATTTTCTCACCCAGACCCTTCATGGCATTCACAAGATCTTCAACTCTAAAACAATACTTGTTGATTGTTTCATCTTCATTCATCTTTATTTGTTCAAATTTCAATCTATATGTTTGAAGTTTGGCATCTTTTACTTTCTCATTTCCTTCATAACTGCTAATAAGTTTATCCCACATTGCTTTGGCAGTTTCAAGATGCATCACCTTTACAAACTCAACTTCAAAAAGTCCATTCAAGATAACATTCATTCCCTTAGCATTAAAGATAAATTCTAACTTATCATCCTTGGAAGCTAGCACAACAGGCTTTACATATCTAGTCTCTACTACATCCCAAACATCAGCACCTAAGGCCATTAAGTATGTTCTCATTCTAATCTTCCATAAGACAAAATTTGTTCCATCAAAAAGAGGAGGCTTATTGGCTGAAGTCCCTTCATGAATTTTCATGTTTAAGCTTAAAAGTCTACCTTTAAATAAAGGAACCAACTTTGATACCAATTGTTGAAAATACTAAGACAACTGAGAGGGGGTGGTGAATTAGTTGTTACTGTGCTTAAACAATTTATGACTATTCAAACAATTTTTAATCTCTTCCAAGTGACCATCAATATTATACAACATATGAACAACATGAATAATGAACATCAGTTACACATAAGATATACACAGAGACATATTTTCATGAGGAAACCCATAAAGGGAGAAAAAATCTTCCTCTTTGAATGATAGGAAGTCTTTTAAGTTCTGTACATCATCTATGTTTGAGCACCAACTCAAAGTGAGGCTACTACCTCTATTTTACAAGATCCAACTTGTTGAGAGCACCAACTCTCTGGTTTCTCTAGCACCCACTAGAAGGAAGCATAAACTCCCTAAATGTTCCAGCACCAACTGGACTTATACAAGCACCAACTTGCATACAAAAAACTCTATGTTTTCCCGAGCACCACCCTGCCACCCTATTTTCTATCCACAACTAGATGGAAGATACAAATTCAAATATTCAAGCACCAACTTGGATATCAGAGGACCACATAACTATAGCACAAGTTTGGTGGAGAGAGGTGCAACTACAACTATAGCTGCAAAAGAATGAAGGGTGCATATGGAGGGTCTATCTCTATTGGTCTTGGTGATGTGTTGGTGGAGGCCAACCAATCTAGTTCTCTAGCTAGAGTGAGCTTCAACTACATAGTTGGTTATCTCTTGGTGGTGTGCTAGTGGAGGCTAGACACCCTAGCTCTCTATATAGGGTGTGTTGCATCTATGTTGTTGGATTGTTTCTTGTTGGTTTTCTCCAGTGGATAGAGATTGTTCTTGGTTATTTTTTCTTAGCAAGGATATTCTCTATAAGAAGGTTGATGGGTTTTCTCCCCTTATGTAGAATGGTTTCCCAGGATTTATATGTTATGATCGAGGGTGGAACAGGTAGGTTCCTATGGTTGGGTGGTGATGGTGAAACAAGCATGCAAAAGAAGTTGAAATTTCTATGGTAAATATAATGTTAACGTAATCAAAAAAATATCAACAACAAGTTGGATAGGTTGATAGTGATAGGTTGGATACAGTGACTGGTTGATAGTGACAGGTTGGATACAGTGACCGGTTGACAGTGACAGGTTGGATACAGTGACCAGTTGATAGGTTACATGTTGATGTGACAGTGGAAGTGATAGTGGTAGAGACAGTTGCAGTGATAGTGGCAGTGATTGTGGTAGTGGCAGCTAGTCTATGATTATATTTTAGGGAAGCAGGACGGGGTAAGGAAAGGGGGTTGTAGCCTCCTTCTAGTTGGAGACAGAGAATAAAATAGTTGGATATTCCTTCAGGTTGCATCCTGAGAATCAGGGGGTTGTAGCCTCCTTATGTTTGGAGCCAAAGAATTCAAGGAGTTGTAGCTTCCTTCATGTTGGATCCCAAGATTTAGGGGGTTGTATCCTCCTTTTGGTTGGAGCCAGAGAATTCAGGGAATTGTAGCTTCCTTCAGGTTGGAGCCTATAAATAGGGGGTTGTAGCCTCCTTATAGTTACTGCTAGAGAATTGGGAAGTTGGTGCTTCCAATGAATGTTTTATTTGATATATAAGAAAGCATTCCATTTGTTTATCTCGTTTGGGTTTCCACATACATTTCTGTGTACTATGTACTTGATGTGATGTTGTTGATGTGGTGCTACTTATTTTTATATGCTCATGATATACTGATGATATATTGATGATACATTGTTGATTAAGTTGAATTTTGTATATTGTGTTTAAAAGTGGTAAACGTGCTCATACTAATTCACCCCCCTCCCCCACTCTTAGTTTTCCAGCAGGTTAGATGGAATATTACTTTTCCTGATAGGGTATTGATGATGAACAAATGAAACTCTGATTTGATGTGTTATATCTAAATAGGGAGAAATGACATTTGTATAAGAAGGAATATCATGGGTACCTTTATTGGAATGAATTTGTGAAGGTTATCTATGCATAATTTGAAACTATTACTATTTTTTTTTGGATGTTGCTAAATTGCACCAAATCATCACATGGAAGATTGTATTGCTTCCATCAAGATATATATATGACTGATGTGTTTTTCAAGGATTGTTTTATTAGTTCGTTCAAGGAGGAGATCAAAGAACGAGTTGAAATGTACCACCCAACTACTTGGTTGGAGGCCTCTCAACTAGCTAAGAAGGCACAAGTGGTGGTAACCACCCAAACCAAACCTCTAATTTTGTTTAATGACCACCTCCTTCCTTTATTCCTCCTCCACATCCTTCCCAACCTCTTAATGTCCACAAGTTTAATATAGAATAAATGGTAGAAAATTAATGTCAAGGTATCTGATATAATTGTGATGCAATTTTTTGTTGATATCACAAATGTAAGAAACAAAAATGATTTTTCATTGATATGGCCACACCTATAACATCCAAGATAATTTTGAATATGTGATAAATCTAGATCAAGTAAATATTGCAACCCCTCCTAATGAAGTATCCACCTATCATAATCCTTGTGAAGAACCCCAAATTTCCATCCATGCTGTGTCAAGAATTATAACTCCTGATACCTTTAAGTTGGTAGGATATATAAAAAATAGGAAGGTGGTTATCTTAATAAATATTATTAATACCAACAATTTCATCCATGATTGTAGAGTATAAAAAGAAACACATTATTATGCTCATGTTATGAATAATTTTCAAATTATTATCATGAAGGACATACTATGAAATGTAGTGGTAAGTGTGAGAATATCCAAATGGGATACTATTTTCTTAAATATAACATGTTTTCCATTGAAATGAGAGTTTGTGATGTTATTTTTGGAGAAAAATGGTTGCAAACCTTGGGCCCTATAACCATGGATTTCAAGGAGTTATACATGAACTTCAATAGTTTGAAGTAATTTTTGGAACAATGTTTTTCTTCACTAGAGAAAAAAAAAGTGGGTCATGTAGATTTTAGGTTATGATTATGAAATCATCTAAAATAAGGGAAAGGAGAATGTGGTGGAAGATTACTTATCTCTAAAGTATGAGGAGGATGGGTCCCTATTTTCTTTATCCTTTCCAGTGAAAGATTAGATAACAAAGGTAAGCCATGATTGGTTGCCTAATGCCAAGATCATTTATATTCTGCAACAACATCAAGAATATCCAACTCACGCCACAACCTATACTTGGTAGAATGACACATTACAATATAGTGGCCATATTGTTTTGGTGTAGGATTAGTCTTTATTTTCATGCATGTTAGAGGAATTACATTCCTCTCCCATAATGGGTTACTTTGGATTTCATAAAACATATTAACAAGTTAGGCATTCATTCATTGGGACATCCTAAAGAATGGAATTATTACATTTATGGATATATGTGACACATGTCAAAGGAACAAGGGTGAATTAGTGAACCACCTAGGACATCACAAAACCTACTGATCCTTACCACAATGTGGGCTAACATTTCCATGGATTTCATGATCATGTACCTACCTAAATCCAGAAAAATAAAAATAAAAAATGTCAGCATGGTGGTTGTTGACCCCATTTCAAATATACCCACTTTTGGGCCTTACAAAATCCATTTAAGTCATTGATTGTTGCACAAGTCTTCATGGACCATATTTTTAAATTACATGGCATGACTAATTCAATTGTGGAAAATTGTAATTTGACATTCCTTAGCAAATTCTAGCAAGGGTTTTTTATACTACAAGGCACCCAATTAAAATGATCATGGCTTATCAACCCCAAATAGATGGTCGATAAGAGGTGGTAAATAAGTTCATGGAAACTTATTTGAGATGTTTTCCATCTAAAAAACAAGGGAAGTGGGCCCAGTGGCTACCCCTTGTAGAATGGTGGTACAATACCACCTATCATGGTGCTACCAAAATTTCACCCTATCAGGATGTCTATGGACAAAATCCCCAATTTTTGGTTTGGTACTTACTAGGCATATAAAGGTGAAAGAAGTGGATATCAATCTTAAAGAAAAAATCAAAATTCTTCATACACTTAAGAAAAATATGGTCTTGGCTCAAAACAGAATGAAACAATATGTAAAACAACATCATTTATAGCACCACTTTGAAGAATGGAATAAGGTTCATCATTGTCTCCAACACTATATGCAAACATATATGAAAGAAAATAAACACTAGAAGATAACATGTAAGTTCTTTCTTCTCTATCAATTCCTCAATTGAATTGGACAAGTTGACTATAGACTGGCTCCCTTAATCATCTCCAATACCCACCTAGTATTTCATGTATATGTTTGAAAATTTAATCAGGCCAAATTTCCACATTTATACCACCCTCTCTAAACTTGATGAAGAGGGTTCCATATGGTTATAGATAGAGGTACCATTGGACAAAGAGAGCATAAACTACACCAACACATTATCCAAGAAGTCTTGATACAATGAAAGGATATGAAACCTGAAGATGCCACTTGGAAATCAACCATAATTTTATAGTAGTTTCCATATCTCTAGCCTTGAGGATAATGCTTCTTATGAAGGGGGAGGCCAAGTTAGGGTCCTAATCTAACCTCTTTATTTATGGGTACTTATAAGTTATTTAATTAGTGTATGGGGCTATTATATTTGAATCAGGCCCACTAGGCAGTTGGTGTGTTGCTAATTAATGTAAAGGGCCATCCTTGTCGAATAAGGTCCACTAGATAGTTGGTAATCATTAATGTTGGGACTATCAGTGGTTAGGGTTTGGGTAGTGAGAAACTATTTATAAAGGTAAAAATCCATGTAGCATTTTTCTCAAAGGTTATCATTGTATTTGAGTGTTACTTATTTGGAGGTTTCCTCCTTGAAGAGAAAAGTGAAAGTTTCTCACTTTTTGGAATATCAATAAAGGGTTCTATTTACGAAGGTGCTATATTCTATCTTTGTCTCTTTTTATTTCCTACAATTTAAGTTTCTTCATATATTTCTCTTAAATTCTCTTCATTTTCCATGTCAATATAGTATAAGAGAAAATTTGGTAAGCAATCCTTGCTATACTCATGGTGTGTGATAGATGGAGGTGACTTCAATATTGATCCTATAAACATGGATGCCATCCTCAAATGATCCACTCCTACCAATATCATTGAAGTCTAGGATTTTGTGGGAGAAAATAAATATCTATGAAAGTTCACAGCATCATTTTCATTTGTGTCAACACCGCTTCATGTTGTAGAAATAAGTGCTAATATTTTCTAGTGGGTTAAGAATCAACAAAAGGAATTTGAAGAATTAAAGTGAAATATTAGTAAAACCACCAATCCTAATATTTCCTAACTTGAAAAATACATTTGAAGTGTAAACAAATATAAGTGGGTATGTTATCGATGCAATGTTAATGCAAAGGGTTAAACTAGTCTCCTATCATTTAGAGCTATTTTAATGGAGAAATATTGAACTACCCTACCTATGATACAAATTTATATTCCTTGGTGAAAGAAATTAAGAAGTGGAAGAATTATTAATTAATGAAACCATTATCCATATTGATCAATAATCATTGTAATACTTCCAAACTTAGAGTAAGATCTAGCAAGCTAGACATTTCAAATGAATGGGTTTTCTACAAAATTTTCATATAGTGACTAAATATAAGGAATCACCAAAAAATTGGTGGATATTTCATCAAGACCACCAACACCCAAAACCACAATTTTGGGCATAATTATGAACATGGAACAATTTTCCCATGAAATGTACAAGGAAGGATACACTAAACATGAGGGCTTCAAGGGGGTGTACCAACGACTACAAGGCAAATAGGAAATAGTGGATGGAGACAAAAAAGTTGAAGTTAACGTATCCAAGATGGATTACTCTACAAGTTGGGAAGCTTCTTGTGCCAAAATGAGAAATTGTATCGTTGACAAGGGAGGCTTGTACCTACAAATTTGCTAGAAATTTTTGTGTTGGGAAAATAGTGGCCAACTTGCAAAGGTATGTGTATTGACCCAAGATGCAAGAAGAAGTAGCTAGGTTTATTTATAGAGGATTCATATTGTGTTATACCAACAAATCTAGAAATATGAATAAAATACTATTCATTCCCTTACCAATGGCCTACAAATCATTTGAAAGTATATCCATGGATTCATTAGCAGTTTGTTTAGGACAAGACATGGGCATAACTACTTGTTTTGGTTAGCTGAAAGATTAATAATATGTGAATTCCAATGCGCTTTAAGGAGATCATCAAGGGACCAAAGAAAAAATATTTTTCTTTACATAGGTATAATTGCTCTTAGGGATACCAAGGATCATCAGCTTCAATATGGATACATCATTTCTTAATACTTTATGGACTACATTGTGGGATAAGATGGATAAAAAAATCAAACAATCTACAACTTTAGATC
>JASDQU010014771.1:16435-36538 GCA_032191745.1 Picea mariana | reverse complement strand
AAGGAGGAGATCAAAGAACGAGTTGAAATGTACCACCCAACTACTTGGTTGGAGGCCTCTCAACTAGCTAAGAAGGCACAAGTGGTGGTAACCACCCAAACCAAACCTCTAATTTTGTTTAATGACCACCTCCTTCCTTTATTCCTCCTCCACATCCTTCCCAACCTCTTAATGTACACAAGTTTAATATAGAATAAATGGTAGAAAATCAATGTCAAGGTATCTGATATAATCATGATGCAATTTTTTGTTGATATCACAAATGTAAGAAAGAAAAATGATTTTTCATTGATATGGCCACACCTGTAACATCCAAGATAATTTTGAATATGTGATCTATCTAGATCAAGTAAATATTGCAACCCCTCCTAATGAAGAACCCCAAATTTCCATCCATGCTTTGTCAAGAATTATAACTCTCGATACCTTTAAGTTGGTAGGATATATAAAAAATAGGAAGGTGGTTATCTTAATAAATATTATTAATGCCAACAATTTCATCCATAATTGTAGAGTATAAAAAGAAACACATTATTATGCCCATGTTATGAATAATTTTCAAATCATTATAGTGAAGGACATACTATGAAATGTAGTGTTAAGTGTGAGAATATCCAAATGGGATACTATTTTCTTAAATATAACATGTTTTCAATTGAAATGAGAGTTTGTGATGTTATTTTTGGAGAAAAATGGTTGCAAACTTGGGCCCTATAACCATGGATTTCAAGGAGTTATACATGAACTTCAATAGTTTGAAGTAATTTTTGGAATAATGTTTTTCTTCACTAGAGAAAAAAAAAGTGGGTCATGTAGATTTTAGGTTATGATTATGAAATCATCTAAAATAAGGGAAAGGAGAATGTGGTGGAAGATTCCTTATCTCTAAAGTATGAGGAGGATGGGTTCCTATTTTCTTTATCCTTTCCAGTGAAAGATTAGATAACAAAGGTAAGCCATGATTGGTTGCCTAATGCCAAGATCATTTATATTCTGCAACAACATCAAGAATATCCAACTCACGCCACAACCTATACTTGGTAAAATGACACATTACAATATAGTGGCCATATTGTTTTGGTGTAGGATTAGTCTCTATTGTCATGCATGTTAGAGGAATTACATTCCTCTCCCATAATGGGTTACTTTGGATTGCATAAAACATATTAACAAGTTAAGCATTCATTCATTGGGACATCCTGAAGAATGGAATTATTACATTTATGGATATATGTGACACATGTCAAAGGAACAAGGGTGAATTAGTGAACCACCTAGGACATCACAAAACCTACTGATCCTTATCACAATGTGGGCTAACATTTCCTTGGATTTTATGATCATGTACCTACCTAAATCCATAAAAATAAAAATAAAAAATGTCAGCATGGTGGTTGTTGACCCCATTTCAAATATACCCACTTTTGGGCCTTACAAAAGCCATTTAAGTCATTGATTGTTGCACAGGTCTTCATGGATCATATTTTTAAATTACATGGCATGACTAATTCAATTGTGGCAAATTGTAATTTGACATTCCTTAGCAAATTCTAGCAAGGGTTTTTTATACTACAAGACACCCAATTAAAATGATCATGGCTTATCAACCCCAAATAGATGATCGATAAGTGGTGGTAAATAAGTTCATGGAAACTTATTTGAGATTTTTTCCATCTAAAAAACAAGGGAAGTGGGCCCAATGGCTACCCCTTGTAGAGTGGTGGTACAATACCACCTATCATGGTGCTACCAAAATTTCACCCTATCAGGATGTCTATGGACAAAATCCCCAATTTTTGGTTTGGTACTTACTAGGCATATAAAGGTGAAAGAAGTGGATATCAATCTTAAAGAAAAAATCAAAATTCTTCATACACTTAAGAACAATTTGGTCTTGGCTCAAAACAGAACGAAACAATATGTAAAACAACATCATTTATAGCACCACTTTGAATAATGGAATAAGGTTCATCGTTGTCTCCAACAATATATGCAAACATATATGAAAGAAATAAACACTAGAAGATAACATGTAAGTTCTTTGTTCTCTATCAATTCCTCAATTGAATTGAACAAGTTGACTATAGACTGGCTCCCTTAATCATCTCCAATACCCACCTAGTATTTCATGTATATGTTTGAAAATTTGATCAGGCCAAATTTCCACATTTATACCACCCTCTCTAAACTTGACGAAGAGGGTTCCATATGGTTATAGATAGAGGTACCATTGGAAAAAGAGAGCATAAACTACACCAACACATTATCCAAGAAGTCTTGATACAATGAAAGGATATGAAACTTGAAGATGCCACTTGGAAATCAACCATAATTTTATAGTAGTTTCCATATCTCTAGCCTTGAGGATAATGCTTCTTATTAAGGGGGAGGCCAAGTTAGGGTCCTAATCTAACCTCTTTATTTATGGGTACTTATAATTTATTTAATTAGTGTATGGGGCTATTATATTTGAATCAGGCCCACTAGGCAGCTGGTGTGTTGCTAATTAATGTAAAGGGCCATCCTTGTCGAATAAGGTCCACTAGATAGTTGATACTCATTAATGTTGGGACTATTAGTGGTTAGGGTTTGGGTAGTGAGAAACTATTTATAAAGGTAAAAATCCATGTAGCATTATTCTCAAAGATTATCATTGTATTTGAGTGTTGCTTATTTGGAGGTTTCCTCCTTGAAGATAAAAGTGAAAGTTTCTAACTTTTTGGAATATCAATAAAGGGTTATATTTATGAAGGTGATATATTCTATCTTTGTCTCTTTTATTTCCTACAATTTAAGTTTCTTCATATATTTCTCTTAAATTCTTTGCATTTTTCATGTCAGTATAGTATAAGAGAAAATTTGGTAAACAATCCTTGCTATACTCATGGTGTGTGATAGATGGAGGTGACTTCAATATTGATCCTATAAACATGGATGTCATCGTCAAATGATCCACTCCTACCAATATCATTGAAGTCTAGGATTTTGTGGGAGAAAATAAATATCTATGAAAGTTCATAGCATCATTTTCATTGTGTCAACACCACTTCATGTTGTAGAAATAAGTGCTAATATTTTCTAGTGGGGTAAGAATCAACAAAAGGCATTTGAAGAATTAAAGTGAAATATTAGTAAAATCACCAATCCTAATATTTCCTAACTTGCAAAAGACATTTGAAGTGTAAACAAATATAAGTGGGTATGTTATTGATGAAATGTTAATGCAAAGGGTTAAACTAGTCTCCTATCATTTAGAGCTATTTTAATGGAGAAATATTGAACTACCCTACCTATGATACAAATTTATATTCCTTGGTGAAAGAAATTAAGAACTGGAAAAATTATTAATTAAGGAAACCATTATCCATATTGATCAGTAATCATTGTAATACTTCCAAACTTAGAGTAAGATCTAGCAAGCTAGATATTTCCAATGAATGGGTTTTCTACAAAATTTTCATATAGTGACTAAATATAAGGAATCACCAAAAAATTGGTGGATATTTCATCAAGACCACCAACACCCAAAACCACAATTTTGGGCACAATTATGCACAAGGAACAATTTTCTCATGAAATGTACAAGGAAGGATACACTAAACATGAGGGCTTCAAGGGGGTGTACCAGTGACTACAAGGCAAATAGGAAATAACAGATGGAGACAAAAAAGTTGAAGTTAACATATCCAAGATGGATTACTCTACAAGTTGGGAAGCTTCTTGTGCCAAAATGAGAAATTGTATCGTTGACAAGGGAGGCTTGTACCTACAAATTTGCTAGAAATTTTTGTGTTGGGAAAATAGTGGCCAACTTGCAAAGGTATGTGTATTGACCCAAGATGCAAGAAGAAGTAGCTAGGTTTATTTATAGAGGATTCATATTGTGTTATACCAACAAATCTATAAATATGAATAAAATACTATTCATTCCCTTACCAATGGCCTACAAATCATTTGAAAGTATATCCATGGATTCATTGGCAGTTTGTTTAGGACAAGACATGGGAATAACTACTTGTTTTGGTTAGCTGAAAGATTAATAATATGTGAATTCCAATGTCTTTTAAGGAGATCATCAAGGGACCAAAGGAAAAATATTTTTTTTTACATAGGTATAAGTGCTCTTAGGGATACCAAGGAGCATCAGCTTTTATATGGATACTTCATTTCTTAATACTTTATGGACTACATTGTGGGATAAGATGGATAAAAAAATTAAACAATCTACAACCTTCGATCCATATATATATATATATATATAGGGGCATACAAAGATAGTGAAAAGGACCTTGGTGTAACTTTTAATAGTTTGCAGTTTGAACCATCCAAGGACCTAAGAAGAAAATATGATTTATATACAATGCTCCCATAGCAGGATTGTTTGCACTTACACCAATAATTTCCCTTTTGAAACCTATTTTGGGTATTTTCGATCTTCACCTTCAGACATTTTATATGGAAATATTGAAGTAGATAAGGAACAAGACTCAAGTGATGAGCTAAAGGAAAATAAGTTTATTGATAGGATCCAAAAGATACACTTGCAGGTTCAATGGAGATTGAAGGGATCAATGGAAAAATACAAGTTTGAGCATGATGAACATATGATCAAGAAGGTATTTAAGGAATGACATAAAGTGTGTATGTTCATGAATAAAGAAAGGTTGCAAGGAAAAGGTCAGAAAGTTAATTCCCTAAAATATGAGAATTTGAAGTACTAAGATAAATAGGCAACGAATATTGAAAATTCAATTTAACTCCTTATATGCACATATACTCAATGGTAAATGTGGATAACTTAAAACTTGATATTCCACCCATGCTTGATGATAAAGAATGGGGAAAAGTCTTACCTTCCATAGAATATTTCTATCGAATGCATAAGAATAATTAACAAAAGACATGATTTTACTAAAGAAGAATAGGATGACAAAAACAGGTTAGTGGGGATTTTGATATATTGGGATAAAGGGAAAATTACCTATAAAGGGTGCAAAGTGGTATCCTAGGGAGAAAGTTCGGGAAATTTTTCCTCATCTCCTTCAGTGAAGCTTTAGGGGACTAAAATCCTCCCAATATCAAGAGGTATGATCCTTAATGAATCATTGTAGTTTTGTAATTCCTTTGGAATATTTATTAGAGCATGGAGAATTGACTTATGACTCTTTTAAGGCATCTATGAGTAGCTCCCGAATTATGTCTAACAAGATCAAAACTAAAAATTTCCCATTTTGGGCCTTAAACAATTGTTTTTTGTCTAAGAACGCTTTGATTCTAGTGTCATAAAAAGCTTGAATATGACTCATTGAGATATTTCCAATAGTGTATTATGAGTCCAAAATGGAATTTGTATGTGAAAATTATGTTTTCAATGAGTTTATTGGTTTAATCCACCTTTTTGCCATATGGATGCCATGTCACTAGAAATGTATGTTTATTATAGAAGGTTCCAAGGGAGAATAAAAAACCCTAAACCAAATATAGGGATTATATCCAAGAAAGAAAGGATGAAAAGGGATGTGTTTCTATAGCACTCATTTTGTTTCATATCTTTACCTAATGAGTAGTGCAATAGGAGTGAGAGATAGCGGAGGAAAGGGAGAAAGGTGATCTGCTTGACACTTTATAGAAACAAAGTTTCTCACAAATCCACATTCATGTTGGATATTGTAAGGTCTTCGGCTAGAAGGGTGTGGAGACCCTCGACCATGTCCTCAAGGAGATAGAACTTGGGGTTCCTCTAGCACCCAAGAATTGCACTTGTTGGGAATGTGGGCACCTTGGGTGCTTTAACATGCAAAGGGGCTTGCACAATCATGAGGCGAAGTATGGGGAAGAAGTGACCAAGAGAAGGGGAACACCAAAGAGGTTGGGGTGCACCAACATGAGGAGCTCACTAAGGTTGGGCGGGCTAGTCCCAAGGGACATGCCAATTGATGGGTGCACATGTTTGTTTGGGTGCACTGGGTCCTCAAAGGGGCATGACAATTCATTTGTGTGTGATTAAATTAATGAATGGGAATGACACACCCAAAGGATGTGATGATTCATGATGGTGACCTTTGGATTCCATATAAGAGAAGAAGGGCGCAAAACTGAGGGAGACATATTTGAACAATAAGGAGAGAAAGATCATCTCTATGATTCTGAGGAAGACTTGGATGAAGAGGGGACAGCTCCCTCAAGGAGTCAAGTCACTCCACTTGGAAGGAATTGTGCTTCCTTGAGGTGATTCTATTGACAGATTTGGGGAGACCTTGTTTTGGGTTGAGTTTGGGGGAGTCTTGTCGCAAGTCTAGGTGAGGAAGCTATGAGAGAGAACCACAGGTCTATGTAAAGTCTTGTGATAGATAAGAGACATTGATTCTGTGGTGGGAACATATCTAGGGTGCACTATAGGAGTTTCAAAATTTGTTACGACATACAATTCTTGGAGTGACAAATCTTTGTATGGGTGTCTTGGTGAGGTGAGGCAATTCATGTGACTTTTCCTAAGTTGTAAACTAAGATGGTAGTGCTCATATTATAATTTGTTTGCAATAATAAGACTTGGCTAGGTGTTAGGCCCATTTTTTTCCACTCCCACTATATCTCCATGTCTCTTATTTATTTAGAAAGTCTTCTCTTCATTTCATGGATGTATTCTTAAATGACTAAGTGTTAATACTATTAACAAATTGTCTAAGTATACAAGTGAGTTTCACTAGAGTAAGAGTAGGACTCACCTATATCCTAGAACATAGTATAGGTATACTCTAGGCGAAGAGTTGTAGTACGGATAGAGTATCCTTGGTTTTTCCAAGAAACCAAGTGAGAAACATCACAATGCTACAGTCCCTCAAGAGGTGCACAATCACAAGATTTGGGAAAGCACACTGTGGGGACGTGACAGATGGTATCACATATTTTTCATCACATATTTTGAAGAAGGGTTGGTGATCTCTTCATGACTATCTCAATGATAGATGGTATCAAAGAATATTCAGCTCTTCACCACTACCACAGTCAGAATGGTGTTGTTGAGGTGCACTGTAGTTGGTTTCATAGTTTTTTGTGAAGACAATTAAGTGGGAACATTCACAGATTTCGTGAACAGTTCGATGGAGAGAACTAGTTCATCACAGATACTTTTCATTAGACTTACAAAATAGTTTTCAGATGAATGTGTTATGGAAGTTTGATCTAGGCACACCCCTTGTATAGACCAAGAGCAAAGTTTGTGGTGAAACGAAGAACTTGGATAGGGTGGGTGGTCATAGAACCCATCACAGAGTTCATCACAAGACTTGTCAGATATTTGATTATAGACTTGATGGAGGTTTGGTAAGGTGGATAGACCTTTCACAGAGATAGTCTGGGAACATACTTGGTTGGCTTGATTTGCAATGGAAGTAAGTGCCAGACATGTGTGCACACCTTGAGAAGATTAGGCATAGAGTTCATGGGTGAACTGAGCACTCAGGAAAGGTGGAAAAACACAAGACTTGACATAGATATAACTACATAAGTGATCGTAGAAGTGATCATGAAGTGGAGTAGTTTTGGGTTGTAGCGAGTTGAAGATCTTGGGTGAGTTGGGCGACTTGATGCGACCTAGAATGTCTTCATAGTAAGGTAGTTGGGTGGGTACGTTTTCATCATGAAATATTCATGTCATGAATCTCCGAGAACAATAGTTGAGTTGAGTCGGCTTGTTGGACTAGTGGTTCGATCACAACCTTTGAATGAGGTGACTCTTTGTAGAGTTGTGCAAGTCAATTAACAACAATATGTATTGACAATAAGGAGGTGTGCGCATGGTGCCTTGAAGTGGAAGGAGTCAAGGTGTAAAGATAGCAAGACATTGGAGGTGAGTTTGGTTGGTTGCATGGAAAGTTTAGGACTTAGATTTATTTTGAAGTGGAAAAATGGAATCAATGTTGTATCACAATGAAGGTGTTATGTATGATTGTGTAGTTGCAGATGGTGATTGAGGGGAGTTCATGTACAGAGTTGGTGGCTTGAGAAAGTGAAGGTCTAGGAAAACAAACTTGAACCATGGGTGTAGCCAAGAATGTTGTTGGAAAGGTATGGTTGGTTTTGATTTCTTTCAATTCCTAAGTGGTGCAGTGAGTTATTTGAAGAGAAGCTAGATGATTTGGTGGTTCAAGTGTAATTTTTTTCAGTGGTGAAAACTAGTAGACTTGAGGGTGGCTCAAGTAGTGTATATTCAAAGAAGTCATGTAACAGTTGGGATACCTTGACTTGGGAGAATGTGTGGAAATATTGTGGTGACCTACTTGGATGAGTCTTGTGGTTGACTTAGGAAAGTTTGGATGCAACTATGGAGGAGAATTGAGGAGTTTCCCAATTCTTGGATGAGGTACCTTGGTACGTTGGTTCCTTATCCATATTTGTTGGTTCACGCAATGACTTGAAACTCGTGATGATGATTCCATAGTTTGGATGCTTACAAGAGGTGCAATGAAGTTTCGTTATAGGAGATGAATGGAGTCAAGAAAGAATTCAACCAATAATTGTTGGCGGTCAACTTAAATGGGAAGAACACAGATCAAGTGACTCGGGTGGATTTCACTCACCTTTGGTATAGGACATTGGCTGAGGCAAATCATACCTTGGTGACTTGAGAATGATTGTGCAATAACTTAGAGATATGGTGAGGTTGTTGGTTGAGATTGGTAGGAGTATTGGTTCGAACGTGCCTAAGGAATGGAAGTTCTTTGATGTGACTCATTCTAATTGGAGAACTTTGGACATTTTGTTGGGACGTTTGAGGAGTGTGAGTGTGTTGGCCACACTCATCATATATGTTGAGTTGCATAGAAGTGACTTGATAAAAAGGAGGTGAGTTGAGGACTTGCCTTAGTTTGGAGGATTGTGCAAAAAGAAAAATTGCAACATGAAGAAATTACTTGGGAATGGGAATTTCTCTTGCTTTGGAAAACATGGTTGAGGGAGAAGCCTAACCATTCCAAGGCATAGAGAGGTAGATGAAACAACATGGTTAGGTGATGAAGTAGTGGGGAAAACAAATTCTAAGCATACAATTCTTAGTGAAGATGGGACATTTCATGTTCAAAGACATAGATGAAGATGGGGAGAAATCGACCAAAGAAGCCAAACATGTGGACTTGATCAAAATTTGAGTTACAAGGGTAGAGCTGGCTGGATGTACACATGCACGGTTATTCCCTTGACTCTTCATAGACTTGAATGTGATGCACACTGTGTGTAGAAGATTTAATTATTGTACCATGAGGTGGAAAATGGAGTCAACTTTCCACAGATGATTATTTTTGGGGGTAACTTCATAGTGCAACCAGGTGAGGGGCAACTGCTTTCAGGGAAAACTAGCCTACAATAGTGTGCTTATTGCAAAAATTCTATGATTGTAAAGAAATAAAATTCTGAAGAGATCACACAACATATATATTGTAACCGATTCAATTCAAATAACTAACTATCTTTAGGTGAAGAAGGATAAACTCACTAAAAGTCCTATGTTTGATGTCGTTCCCAAATCTCATAATCTTCTCATTCTTTTTGATAGTTTCCCTTGCAACATGTAATAATTTCAAATATATAAGCCTATGCAAAGAGGTAGTTATACTAATAACTACCTGTTAGTTCAATTAAACACAATGGAATAATGAAAGCAACTAGTGTTCTACAGAGCATATATGAAATGCTTGCAAATTAAAAATTATAAACACAATGTTTTTCAAAGGAATGAGTTTCCTACAAATGTTCAACGGTTTTGGTAGTTACATTGTAAACCTATCTTGTGCGGCATTGCCCTGTTGAAAGAGACATCATGTCCCTCCACCCAAGCTCTTTCTATAAAGGTTGGTATTGATCTTTGATCCACTAGTAGACTCAAGGAGAATGTAAGGGAAACTCCTAGTCAAATAGGAAGCGAATGAAAGCAGGCTAGAAAAAAGGGTTTCCAGGTCAATAACCAACAAAGGTTGGGATGTATATGGTATTATAAACATGGTGGGTGTAGCCAAATGAATGTTTTATTTGGTATGAAATGAATCATTACCTTTCTCCTCAGACCAAATTCTCTATTTATGTTGCCTCTAGTTCCTTAGAGACAATTGAGTATGGGTAAAATGAGTTAGGAAACTAACCAAACTTGTAATTCAACATTTAATAGGGGGGGGGATATATTTTTTAAGCATTTATTATCATGTACACAACTTTACTTGGACAAACCCGCATATACGTGTGCTGCATAACTGTCAGGGTGCGTACAAGTTCCAAAAAAGTTGTTTTTAGAAGATCTTAAGGAGGTATAATGGGGAATTTTTTTTTGCAAGTAGGATATGGACTAGGCCAATAAGGGAATCAATGGTTCAATGGAGGAAATTGATTCTATAAAAACAACCTTTCCTTCGTCTGAGGTTGTTTTGTGGAAGGACTGAATTGAGAAAGGAAGTGACCAAGATTTGGGCATGTTGTGCATTCTCAAGGAACAAACATGATAGTTCAAAACTTGGAGACTTAGTGCATGAGAGCATGACTAAGAGGTTGAATTACAAACATGTCAGTAGGTTCATAGTGCAACACTTAGACATTATGGAGGATCTCCTTGATGAAGATTGGACGATGGTAATAATAGTGAGGCAAGGGTTAACACTTTCCTTAGTCTTTGAGGTTAGACAAAGACATGGGAGATGTAGATAGAAAAGGATAAGTTTGGGCATGGAAATGCACATTTCAAGATCTGGATGTGATGGTTGGACTAGCTACCCAACTAGTACAAAAATTGAGGCATGCAGTGTGTGGAGACATGGAAGAGTTCGTTGAAGTATGGATGCAATAGCAAGTTCACAGAAGTTCAATGCTTAGACATTTTCATGTACTAATTGAGGTTGTAGCAGTGGAGGAAAAAAACAGAGCGTGATCGTCGCAATAGGATAGTGACAACATGGATATTGAGGGCATAGGTGGGGAAGATATGCCTTTTCAATGTAGCGGATATATTGGTCACATACAATCTTGGGAAGAAGGAAGTGTGGATGGTTGCACATGTTGCAGATGATTGTAGTGTGAGTTGGAAACTTGGGGTTTCCACTTCACAAGGAAACTTGGGGTTTCCATCGAACTTGGGGTTTTTGGTTGGCACGAAAATTGGGGGTTCTAGTGGAATTAGTTGCGATGGAGGCACGTGTTCGAGCGAAGACTTGCAGATCGTAGATTTTGTGGATGTTGTAGAGGATGGAAAAAAATTTAGGTGGGGTATGATGTGAGGTCTTTGTCTAGAAGGGCGTGGATACCCTTGCCTCAGTCCTCAAGGAGACAAAAATTAGGGTTACTTTGGCACCCAAGAGTCACACTAGTTGGGAAAGTGGGCACCTTGGATGCGTGAAAACCCCAGGGGGATTTCCCAAGCATGATGTGAAGCATCGGGCATAAGTGACCAAGAGAAGGGGCACACCGACATGAGGATCACACCAAAGTTGGGTTGCTTCAATCCCAAGGGATGCGATGGTTGATTGGAACATATGTTAATTTGGGTGCATCGAGTTCGTGAAGGGGCACAATGATTCGTTTGGGTGTGATGGTTCATGAAGGGGTGCGACACGCCCAAAGGATGCAACGATTTGAGATGGTGACATTTGGATTCCATATAAGATAATAAGGGTGCACAACCAAGGAAGGAATATTTGAACAACAAGGAGAGCAAGATCGACTCTACAATTCTAAGGCAGACTTGGATGAAGAGGGGTGAGCTCCCTCAAGGAACCAATTTGTTGCACTTGGAAGTGTTATCGCTCCAAGATTCACCCCCAAACTGAAAATGGGGGTAAGCTTGGTAACATTGAATTTGTTTTGAGTGGGTTAAAAGTCAAGAGTCAGAATAGGATTGAAAAGAAAGAAAAAGATAACAGAGTTCGTTGCAGATCAATCCTCGACTGTTGGGCTATGGAGTCATAAGTATCATTCTTAATGAAGACATTTAAACTTCCTATCAGACAAAGGATTTATGTGGTGATGAGGAGAAGGAAGAAATAATGTGTTTGAGTGATAAACGATGAAACGTTATCAAGATGACATAAATCCTATACTACCTCAGGAATCCATAGATCCAAGATGATACCTCCAGACAAGAAGAAAAACAGCAAGTGTCTGAGTGATAAACGATGAAATATGGGAAAGATGAAAACAGATCCTCTACCACCTCAGGAATCCATAGATAAAAGATGCTACATCGAGACAAGAATAAAAAAAACAAGTGTCTGAGTGATAAATGATTAAATATGGGCAAGATGAAAACCAATCCTCTACTGCCTCAGGAATCCATAGATCAAAGATGGTAAATCCAGACAAGAAAAAAAAAACAACATGTAAACTAATAAGACAGTCTGATAAAACAACTCAAAGGAATCTTCAATAACATAATATTTACAATCCATGCCCCTCAGGATTACAAACTGAAAAAATATAGTTCCATGCTCCTAAATCTCTCTCGCCTCTCCCTCCTCTGAACCCCCTCCCCTCTTTCACTTTTATCTCTTTCTTTTATACTCAAAACGGCTAGTTGGCCCTCCTATCATCAGGTTCTTCATGTGGGTATTTATTATGTCATAAGAAAATTCGGATCGACATGTTTTTGCTAGAGAAACTACCCTCTATGGTACCTCAAGCTGAAATTCCTGTATCTACGACCAAACCCTCCATGATTTCTATTTATGGGGTGAGTTGAGGTTTCAACCACCACTCCCTTGTTTTATTAACTGATCTTTTCTCGGGATCGTGACGTGGCCTGACGAGTAGGGGGAAACCACGTGTTGTCCTTGGATACAACTTTGAACGAGGATGTTATTTTGGGGCCATCAAAAGTGGTTTGGAACACATTGCTTTTGGGCCCTAAATGCACCATATTCTGCCATGTAGATTCCCCGCAATACCATGGTTTTCATTTCGACATGCTTTTGTATTTTAACACTTGTGCATTTTGCGGTGTTGAAATGAGTGGTGGTCGTTGATCTGGGTGTGATCTGCGATCTAGATGCACCTACTATTTTAGCACCCTCACTAAAATTTATCTGCCTGCCAACTATGGAATCCTTCCAACCGCATTTAGAGATGGCACTAAAATGAATTGCACAGGGGATATATGTTGTTACAAATTGCACCCGCCTATTTCCTATTCTCATGGTTGTCACCCGCGACCCTGGACAACTTCATGTGATAACATTTGGCTCCATAGAGGATGACATGCTCCCTGTGAGCTGCCAATAACAAGCAGTTTCAGTGCCTTATCTTTTGTGTTGTAGAATCAAGCTCAAATACATTTTGTTGGAGATAGTAGGATGACATATACACTACTTAAATTAAAAATAAAACAAACACAAATGCTCCAAAAGGAGCTTATTTATGTACAATCCTAAACTATCTAAATTTTACAATGCGCTAGGTGAAAAGAAACTTCCACTAGATCTAGTCAAGTAACTTCCTAATTGAAAACTTATTTACTTTGTCACTGATCAGCAAGGGATAACAAAATCATGACAACAAACTAATTACATTCTTTAGATTACCTTCCAATGATGAAGGTAATATAAATATTGAAGGTTTCAATACATTGAGGAAATGAAACTCCATGTACTCCCTTACAGGGTCATACAATAGGTGACAAAACTTACTGGGTTGGTAACAGAAAGCCTGCTTTTATTTACAGCTACTCACACATGGTTGAATGTCTCTGGAAAGAAAAGATGAGTGAATGGTTGATGTGGGTTGTTGATCCACTTCTCTTTTATCTTCTCTGATACCATCTGCTAGCTGATGGCAAGAAATCTCCTCATGTATATCAATGGATGACTCTTTCTCTCTATCATGATTCTCTTGGTAAAATATTTCACTTTCATTAGAAGGTTGGATGCTAATGATTTTTTCTTCCAAGACACAAAACACCTCATCATCTTCATCACTCTCTCCATAATGATCAAATAAAGGATGAGTCTTGAATGACATACCAAGAGGTATCTCCTACCCAACATGAGAAGATTTCTCTTCATTATTAAACATAGGATACCTTTCAAGATTCAATCTAGGAAGCAATATCTTATCATCATCATATGAGTCAAAAATAGGCTGCTCATATCTAGGCTTTTTAGAGACAGGGTTAGAAAGAGTATCAACTTCTAGAATGTACTCAATTTCTGCACTTTCCTTATTGAAACAACCAACAAAGTTTTCATCTGATGTAGATGAACAAGGAATAGAAAGAGTTGATTCGTCATCCAAGGCATCTTCTTCATTCTCACAGCCTTCATAAGAATCAATTATATCTTGAACATATTATTTATACTCCTCACAATAACTATGACAAATTAACTCAAAGGAATAATTTTTTTGACAATGAATATTGAAAGCTGCATGAAACTCTTCGAGTGAAGAAACACTAGAAAGATCAAGAGAGTGATACCAAATACGAGCATATACCTAAAGAGAGTACATAAACAACTTCATACGTATGTCTTCATGTTGGATGTCAAATTGTTGCATCAAAGCGTGAAACCCTAGAACATGTTCAAGAGGGTTTTCATTCTCGCCTTCATAAAATATTGGCAGCAAATATTTTCATTAAAAAAATTGAGGCATGTGATGTGGATAACCAACTATGGATGATAAATTTAGTGGGGAAAACTTCCTAGCCAAGATATCCTCCATAGCCATTTCATTTTTCTCCTTTCAGTGGAGTCACCAACAGATTTTGCATAATGGATTTGCCATGGTGAAAGATAAGTAGCCAGAACAATGTGTCCAACTTCAGTTCACCATCTAAAACTCGATCTCTCCGTTGTCATTCTCCCAGGGAATATATCTTCACTTTCATCCCTAGCAACAACACCATTCATGTTATCACTCCAAGAGTCACCCCCAGACTGCAAATGGGGGTAATCCTGGTAACATTGATTTTTTTTTGAGTGGGTTAAAATTCAGGAGTCAGAACAAGACTGTAAAGAAAGGAAAAGATAACAGAGGTCATTGCATATCAGTCTTGGACCATTGGGCTATGGAGTAATAAGCATCATTCTTAATGAAGGAATTTAAATTGCCTATCAGTCAAAGGATTTATGTTGTGATGAGGAGAAGGAAGACAAAATGTGTCTGAGTGATAAAGATGAAACCTGGGCAATATGATAGCAGATCCTCTATCACCTCAGGAATCCATAGATCAAAGATGCTACCTCCAGACAAGAATAAAAACAACAAGCTTCTGAGTGATAAACGATGAAAGATGGGAAAGATGAAAACAGATCCTCTACTACCTCAGGAATCCATAGATCAAAGATGCTACATCTAGACAAGAAGAAAAAAGACAAGTGTCTGAGTGATAAACGATGAAATATGGGCAAGATGATAGTAGATCCTCTACTGCCTCAGGAATCCATAGATCAAAGATTCTACATCTAGATAAGAAAAGAAAAAAAACATCTATACCAAGAAGACTATTTGATAAAACAAGTCAAATGAATCTTCAATAACATAATATTTACAATCCATGCCCCTCAGGCTTAAAAACTTAAAAAATATAGTGCCTTGATCCTAAATCTCTCTTGTCTCTCCCTCCTCTGAACCCCCTCCCCTCTTTCTCTTTTATCTCCTACTTTTATACTCAGAACGGTGGTCAACATCCAGGAATCCTAGTTGTCCCTCCTATCATAGTGTTATTCACGTGGGTCTTTCTTCTGTCAGAAGGAAAGTCGGATCAGCATGGGTCTGTTGGAGCAACTGCCCTCTATGGTACCTCAGGATTACATTCATGTGTCTATAGCCAAACCCTCCATTCTTTCTATTTATGGGCTGAGTGAAGGTTTCAACCACCACTCCCTCGTTTTATTAACTGATCTTTTCTCAGGATCGAGATGTGGCCTGATGACCAGGGGGAAACCACATGTTGTTCTTGGATATGACATTGAACAAGCACATAATTTTGGGGCCGACAAAAGCTATTTGGACCCACACCACTTTTGGGCCTGAAATGTACCATCTTTTTCCACGTAGTTTCCCCACAATACCATGGTTTTCATTTCAGCCCGCTTTTGGATTTTAACACCAGTGCATTTTGCGGTACCGAATTAACTGGTGGTTGTTGATCTAGCTATGATTTTTGATCTGGGAGTGCCTGCTATTTAAGCACCCCCACTAAAATTTATCCTCCCGCCAACTATGGAATCCTTCCAACCGCGTTTAGAGATGGCACTAAAATGAACTATGCAGAGAATCTATGTTGCTGCAAATTCAACTCATTTCTTTCCTGTGCTCATGGATGTCACCCGCGACCCTGGACAACTTCATGTGATAACATTTGGCTCCACAGGGGATGGCATGCTCCCTGTGAGATTCCAAGAACAAGAAGTTTCAGTTCCTTATCTTTTGGGTTTGAGAGTCAAGCTCAAATACATTTTGCTGGATACAACATGCTGACATGTACACTACTTAACTTAAAAAGAAAACAAACACAAATGCTCCAGAAGAAGCTTATTTATGTACAATCCTAAACTAACCGAATTTTACAATGTGTTATGTGAAAACAAACTTCCACTAGAGCCATTCAAGTAACTTCCTACTTGAAAACTTATTTACGTTGTCACTGATCAGCAAGGGATAACAAAATTGTGACAACAAACTAATTGCATTTTTCATATTATCTTCCAATGATGAAGGTAAGATAAATCTTGAAGGTTTCAATACATTGAGGAAATGAAACTCCATGTACTCCCTTACCGGGTCATAAAATAGGTGACAAAACTTACTAGGTTGGTAACAGAAAGCATGCTCGACTTTACAGTTGCTCACACATGGTTGAATGGCTATGGAAAGAACAGGAAAGTGAATGGATGATGTGGGCTGCTGAGCCACTTCTCTTTTATCTTCTCTAATAACATATGCTAGTTTATGGAAATAAATCTCCTCATGTATATCAATGGATGGCTCTTTCTCTCTATAATGTTGCTCTTGGTAAAAGATTTCACTTTCATTGGAAGGATGGATGCTAATTCTTTTTTCTTCCAATACAAGAAACACCTCATCATCTTCATCACTCTCTCCATAATGATCAAATAAAGGAGGAGTTTCGAATGACATACCAAGAGGTATCTCCTGCCCAACATGAGAATACTACTCTTCATTATTAAACATAGGTTTCCTTTCAAGATTCAATCCAGAAAGAAATATCTTATCATCATCATATGAGTCAAAAGTAGGCTTCTCATATCTAGGATTTTTAGGGATAGGGTTACAAAGAGTATCAGCTTCCAAAACAGACTCAATTTTTGTTATTTCCTTATTGAGACAACCAACAAATTTTCCATCTGATGCAGATGAACAAGGAAGAGAAAGAGTTGATTCCTTATCCAAGGCATCTTCTTCATTCTCACAGCCTTCATAAGAATCAATTATATCCTAAACACGATCTTTATACTCCTCACAACAACTATGACAAATTAACTCAGAGGAATAAAACTTTTGACAATGAATATTGAAAGCTGCATGAAACTCTTCGAGTGAAGAAACGCTATAAATCTCAAGAGAGTGATACCAAATATGAGCATCTCTCTGAAGAGATTACATAAATAAATTTATACATATGTCTTCATTTTGGATGTCAAGATGTTTCATCAAAGAATGAAAACCTAGAACATGTTCAAGAGGGTTGTCATTCTCTCCTTCATAAAATCTTGGCAACAGATCTTGCCATTCATCAATTTGAGGCATGGGATATGGATAACCAGCTATGGTTGAGAAATTTAGTGGGGAAAACCTTCTGGCTAGGATAGCCTCCACAACGATTTGATTTGTCTCCTTTCAGCAGAGTCACCAACACATTCTGCATAATGGAGTCGCCATGGTGAAAGATAAGCAGTCAGAACAATGTGTCCAAATTCAGTTCACCATCTAAAAATGGATCTCTTTGTTGTCATTCTCCTCGGGAAGATATCTTCACTTCCGTCCCCGACAACAACACCATTCATCATATCTCTCCAAGAGTCACCCCAAAACTACAAATGGGGGTAATCCTGGTAACAATGATTTTTTTTTTAGTGGGTTACAAGTTAGGAGTCAGAACAAGATTGCAAAGAAGGAAAAGATAACAGAGGTCGTTGCAGATCGATCTTGGACCATTGGGCTATGGAGTCATAAGTATCGTTCTTAATGAAGGATTTTAAACTTCCTATCAGACAAAATATTTATGTGGTGATGAGGATAAGGAAGACAAAATGTGTCTGAGTGATAAACGACGAAACATGGGCAAGATGAAAACAGATCCTCTACTACCTCAGGATTCCATATATCAAAGATGCTACCTCCAGAAAAGAAGAAAAAAAACAAGAATCTGAGTGATAAGTAATGGAATATGGGAAAGATGATAGAAGATCCTCTACCACCTCAGGAATCCATAGATCAAATATGCTACATCCAAACAAGAAGAAACAAAGTAAGTGTCTGAGTGATAAATGATGAAAGATGAGAAAGATGACAACTGATCCTCTACCCCCTCAGGAATCCATAGATCAAATATGCTACATCCATACAAGAAAAATAGAACAACATGTAAACTAAGAAGACAGATTGATAAAACAAATCAAAGGAATCTTCAATAACATAATATTTACAATCCATGCCCCTCAAGCTTATAAACTGAAAAAATATATTGCCCTACTCCTAAAGATCTCTCGGGTCTCTTGCCTCTTAACCCCCTCCCCTCTTTCTCTTTTATCTCCAACTTTTATATTCAGAATGATGGTCAACCACTAGGAATCGTAGCTAGCCCTCCTATCATAGGGTTCTTCATGTGGGTCTTTCTTTTGTCAGAAGGCAAGTTGGATAAGAAAGGGTCTGCTAGATCAAATTCCCTCTGTGGTACCTCAGTCTGATAGTCTTGTATCTATGGCTAGACCCTCTATGCTTTCTATTTATGGGGTGAGTCGAGTTTTCAACCACCACTCCCTCATTTTATTAATTGATATTTTCTCGGGATTGAGATGCGTCCTGATGACTAGGGGTGGCCACATGTTGTCCTTGGATACGGCACTAAACGCGCATGTGATTTCGGGGCCATAAAAAGAGGTTTGGACCCACACCATTTTTGTGCCCAAAATGCACCATCTTCCACCACGTAGCTTCCCCGCAATATCGTGGTTTTCATTTCGGCCCACTTTTGGATTTTAACACCCATGCAGTTTGCGGTGCCGAAATGATTGGTGGTCGTTGATCTAGCCATGATATGCAATCTTGGTATGCCTACTATTTTAGCATCCTCACTAAAATTTATCCTCTCGCCAACTATGTAATCCTTCCAACCACGTTTAGAGATTGCACTAAAATGAAATGCGCATGGGGTATCTACTGCTGCAAACTTCACCCACCTATTGTCTGTGCTCATGGTTGTCACCCGCGACCCTAGAAAACTTCATGTGATAAAATTTGTCTCCACAAGGGATGTCATGCTCCCTGTGTGTTGCCAAGAACAAGCAGTTTTAGTTCCTTAGCTTTTGGGTTGTAGAGTCTAGCTCAAATACATTTTGCTAGAGATAGTAGGCTAACATGTACACTACTTAAATAAAAAGAAAACAAACACAAATGCTCTAGAAGGATCTTATTTATGTACAATCCTAAATTAACTAAAATTTACAATGTGTTAGGTGAAAACAAACTTCCACCAGAGCCATTCAAGTAACTTCCTAATTGAAAACGTATTTACTCTGTCACTAATCAGTAAGGGATAAGAAAATTGTGACAACAAATTAATTACATTCTTCGTATTACCTTCCAATGATTAAGGTAAGATAAAACTTGAAGGTTTCAATACATTGAGGAAATGCAACTCCATGTACTCCCTTACAGGGTCATAAAATAGGTGACAAAACTTACTGGGTTGGTAACATAAAAACTACTCTTGTTTACAATTGCTCACACATGGTTTTGAATGTCTATGGCAAGCACAAGTGAGTGAATGGCAGATGTATTCTACTGATCCACTTCTCTTTTATCTTCTATGATAACATCTTCTAACTGATGGAAAGAAATCTCCTCATGTATTGTTGAAGGATAAATTCGTGAGTGCGGACACAGACCAATCTC
>JASDQU010014771.1:0-11819 GCA_032191745.1 Picea mariana | reverse complement strand
TGAGGAAAAGAAGAGGATTATATCAGTCAAATACACATATGCAGATCTGAAAACAATAATGAACAGCAAACCATAAGAACGCAGGTTGATAACGGAGTTCGGCACAATGTTTGCCTACGTCTCCGGGCCTTTTTCCTGTGGGGGAGGCTTCTTTATTTCTACTCAAGTGCTCAAAGTTACATCTCAGCAATGCCCAAAGGCTACAAGACTGATCTGGTCTTGTTGACACAGATCTCTAGAACCCAATGCAAGAAACAACATGCAAATCTGATGCTCCAAGCTCCCAGAAACGATCCGACAGCGTTTCCACCTCAAGGGCTACTCTGCAACAAACTGACTTTGGCTTGGCTTTCCAACAGCATAACTCTGCAAATATGACTGTCCATTGGCCTCAAACAGGCCTGGTTTATATAGCAAAGGAGTTGGTTTCTCATCCCCAACTTCCTCCAAGAATCTGGCCTCCAAAAAAGCCCAATATCCCCCACAAATGGAGAAAATCTGCTAATAATAGCTACATGGAATTAATATAACCAAATTCTTTAATTAAAAAAAACCACTATATTAAATTTTTTGGGCTTAAGCCCCCAACTTACGGGCGCGGCCCCCTTTGAAAGGTCGTATGGCTCGGCATGTGGTCAAGCGCTAACGCGCTGGCCACCCCACATTCGCCCCTGCTCCGGAAAACGTGTTCATGTGGTTAACTGCATGTGACTGGTGGCTTAACTGTTGAAAACCCTACTCGTTTGTTGGTGTAAGCCCCGAGTTCTGTGGCGGCCATATGGCCGCGGGCCAAATAGTATAACCTCCCGCGTTTTTTTGGTATCCAAAGCCCGGCCATATGGCGTGGTTCTCACGCCGACCGTTGAACCGTGGGCTAATTCCAAGCTAGCCCGCCAACTCTGTGCTCCTGGTTCCATGTGTTCGGTCCGATGTTACAACCGTCGCGTTATACAAGGGTTAGGCCCCGGTCATACGGCATGTGACCGAACCACGGGCCAACCATTCAACCAACTCGCCGAATAACATATAGAAAAATCACCAACCATGGGGTGCCACGTGGCTGCCCCAGAGTGGGCCACGTGGCACCCTTTTTTCACCAACCAGAATTGGACACGTGTCGCATTTTGATTGGTCCACCTGTTTCCACGTAAACCGTCGTACTGCCAGTTGTCGATCCACTGTGCTGCCACGTCATCCGATGACGTCACCTGGTGCCACGTCACCCTGCCACTTGTCGGACGCCGATTAGACCACGTCAATGCTGACGTCATCATGCTGACGTCAACGTGCCACGTGTCACCCTGTGAGTGGTGACACGTGTCACCTTGATATTGGTCCGACCGCTTGCCAAAAGTGCCAAATTAGCATGACACGTGTCGTGTCCTGGTGACGCCACATGTCCTGTACAGAATCTGCCACGTGTCCTGTACAGAATCTACCACGTGTCCTGTACGGAACCTACCACGTGTCCTATACGGACGTGCCACGTGTCCTGTACGGACTGACACGTGTATGTACGGACTGTACGGATAGGTACAGTCAGCATCCAAAATTTTGCTTGTTTGGCTCGGCGGACAGAATGCGATATCTTCCTCATACGGACTCCGTTTGCGATAAAAATTATACCACCGGATTCAGGAGGACGAGACGGACGCAATGGCACAGTTTTCATTGCATTCCGAGAACTTTCATTTTTGAGCATTTTTAAGCCCTATCAGGCTTCTGGATCTGTTTTCAGATCAGGTGAGTTAGATTTATTTTGAAGTGGACAAATGGAATCAACCGTGTATCACAATGAAGGTGTTATGTATGCTTGTGTAGTTGCAGACGGTGATTGAGGGGAGTTCATGTATAGAGTTGGTGGCTTGAGAAAGTGAAGGTCTAAGAAAAAAGACTTGAACCATGGGTGTAGCCAAGAATGTTGTTGGAAAGGTACAGTTGGTTTTGATTTCTTTCATTTCCTAAGTGGTGCAGTGAGTTATTTGAAGAGAAGCTAGATGATTCGGTGGTTCAAGTGTAATTTTTTTCAGTGGTGAAAACTAGTAGACTTGAGGGTGGCTCAAGTAGTGTATATTCAAAGAAGTCATGTAACAATTGGGATACCTTGACTTGGGAGAATGTGTGGAAATATTGGGATGACCTACTTGGATGAGTCTTGTGGTCGACTTAGGAAATTTTGGATGCCACTATGGAGGAGATTGAGGAGTTTCCCAATTCTTGGATGAGGTACCCTGGTATGTTGGTGCCTTATCCATATTTGTTGGTTCATGCAATGAATTGAAACTCATGATGATGATTCCATAGTTTGGATGCTTACAAGAGGTGCAATAAAGTTTCGTTATAGGATATGAATGGAGTCAAGAAAGAATTCAACCAATAATTGTTGGTGGTCAACTTAAATGGGTAGAACACAGACCAAGTGACTCGGGTGGATTTCACTCACCTTTGGTACAGGACATTGGATGAGGAAAATCATACCTTGGTGACTTGAGAATGATTGTGCGATAACTCAGAGATATGGTGAGGTTGTTGGTTGAGATTGGTAGGAGTATTGGTTTGAACGTGCCTAAGGAATGGAAGTTCTTTGATGTGACTCATTCTAATTGGAGCACTTTGGACATTTTGTTGGGACGTTTGAGGAGTGTGAGTGTGTTGGACACACTCATCACAGATGTTGAGTTGCACAGAAGTGACTTGATAAAAAGGAGGTGAGTTGAGGATTTGCCTTGGTTTGGAGGATTGTGCAGAAAGAAAAATTGCAACATGAAGAAATTACTTGGGAATGGGAATTTCTCTTGCTTTGGAAAACATGGTTGAGGGAGAAGCCTAACCATTCCAAGGCATAGAGAGGTAGATGAAACAACATGGTCAGGTGATGAAGTAGTGGGGAAAAAAAAGTCTAAGCATACAATTCTTAGTGCAGATGGGACATTTCATGTTCAAAGACGTAGATGAAGATGGGGAGAAATCGACCAAAGAAGCCAAACATGTGGACTTGATCAAAATTTGAGTTACAAGGGTAGAGATGGTTGGATGTACACATGCACGGTTATTCCCTTGACTCTTCATAGACTTGTATGTGATGCACACTGTGTGTAGAAGATTGGATTACTGTACCATGAGGTGGAAAATGGAGTCAACTTTCCATAGATGATTATTTTTGGGGGTAACTTCATAGTGCAGCCAGGTGAGGGGCAACTGCTTTCAGGGAAAACTAGCCTACAATAGTGGGCTTATTGTAAAAATTCTATGATCGTAAAGAAATAAAATTCTGAAGAGATCACACAACAAATATATTGTAACCGATTCAATTCAAATAAGTAACTATCTTTAGGTGAAGAAGGATAAACTCACTAAAAGTTCTATGTTTGATGTCATTCCCAAATCTCATAATCTTCTCATTCTTTTTGATAGTTTCCCCTGCAACATGTAATAATTTCAAACATATAAGCCTATGAAGAGAGGTAGTTATACTAATAACTACATGTTAGTTCAATTGAACACAATGGAATAATCAAAGCAACTAGTGTTCTACAGAGCATATATGAAATGCTTGCAAATTAAAAATTATAAACACAATGTTTTTCAAAGGAATGAGTTTCTTACAAATGTTCAACAGTTTTGGTAGTTACATTGTAAACCTATCTTGTGCGGCACTACCCTATTGAAAGAGACATCATGTCCCTCCACCCAAGCTCTTTCTATAAAGGTTGGTATTGATCTTTGATCCACTAGTAGACTCAAGGAGAATGTAAGGAAAACTCCTAGTCAGATAGGAAGCGAATCAAAGCAGGCTAGAAACAAGGGTTTCCAAGTCAATAACCAACAAAGGTTGGGATGTATATGGGATTATAAACATGGCGGGTGTAGCCAAATGAATGTTTTATTTGGTATGAAATGAATCATTACCTTTCTCCTCGAACCAAATTCTCTATTTATGTTGCCTCTAGTTCGTTAGAGACAATTGAGTATGGGTAAAATGAGTTAGGAAACTAACCAAACTTGTAATTCAACATTTAATAGGGGGGGGGGGGATATATTTTTTAAGCATTTATTATCATGTACACAACTTTACTTGGACAAACCCGCATATACATGTGCTGCATAACTGTCGGGGTGCGTACAAGTTCCAAAAAAGTTGTTTTTAGAAGATCTTAAGGAGGTATAATGGGGAATTTTTTTTTGAAAGTAGGATATGGACTAGGCCAATAAGGGAATCAATCGTTCAATGGAGGAAATTGATACTACAAAAACAACCTTTCCTTCGTCTGAGGTTTTTTTGTGGAAGGATTGAATTGAGAAAGGAAGTGACCAAGATTTGGGCATGTTGTGCATTCTCAAGGAACGAACATGATAGTTCAGAACTTGGAGACTTAGTGCATGAGAGCATGACTAAGAGGTTGAATTACAAACATGTCAGTAGGTTCATAGTGCAACACTTATACATTATGGAGGATCAACTTGACGAAGATTGGATGATGGTAATAGTAGTGAGGCAAGGGTTAACACTTTCCTTAGTCTTTGAGGTTAGACAAAGAGATGGGAGATGTAGACAGAAAAGGCTAAGTTTGGGCATAGAGATGCACATTTCAAGATCTGGATGTGATGGTTGGACTAGCTACCCAACTAGTACAAAAATTGAGGCATGCAGTGTGTGGAGACATGGAAGAGTTTGTTGAAGTATGGATGCAATAGAAAGTTCACAGAAGTTCAACGCTTAGACATTTTCATGTACTAATTGAGGTTGTAGCAGTGGAGGAAAAAAACAGAGTGTGATCATCGCAATAGGACAGTGACAACATGGACATTGAGGGCATAAGTGGGGAAGATATGCCTTTTCAATGTAGTGGATATATTGGTCGCATACAATCTTGGAAAGAAGGAAGTGTGGATGGTTGCACAAGTTGCAGATGATTGCACTGTGAGTTGGAAACTTGGGGTTTCTACTTCACAAGGAAACTTGGGGTTTCCATCGAATTTGGGGTTTCTGGTTGGCACAAAAATTGGGGGTTCTAGTGGAATTAGTTGCAATGGAGGCACGAGTTCGAGTGAAGACTTGCAGATCGTAGATTTTGTAGATGTTGTAGAGGATGGAAAAAAATTTAGGTGGGGGAGGATGTGAGGTCTTTGGCTAGAAGGGTGTGGATACCCTTGCCTTAGTCCTTAAGGAGACAAAAGTTAGGGTTGCTTTGGCACCCAAGAGTCACACTAGTTGGGAAAGTGGGCACCTTGGATGCGTGAAAACCCCAGGGGGATTTCCCAAGCATGATGTGAATCATCGGGCATAAGTGACCAAGAGAAGGGGCACACTAACATGAGGATCACACCAAGTTTGGGTTTCTTCGGTCCCAAGGGATGCGATGGTTGATTGGAACATATGTTAATTTGGGTGCATCGAGTTCGTGAAGGGGCACAACGATTCGTTTGGGTGTGATGGTTCACAAAGGGGTGCGACACGCCCAAAGGACGTGACAATTTGAGATGGCGACATTTGGATTCCATATAAGATAATAAGGGTGCACAACCAAGGAAGGAATATTTGAACAACAAGGAGAGCAAGATCGACTCTGCAATTCTGAGGCAGACTTGGATGAAGAGGGGTGAGCTCCCTCAAGGAACCAATTTGTTGCACTTGGAAGTGTTATCGCTCCAAGATTCACCCCCAAACTGCAAATGGGGGTAAGCCTAGTAACATTGAATTTGTTTTGAGTGGGTTAAAAGTCGAGAGTCAGAATAGGATTGGAAAGAAAGAAAAAGATAACAGAGGTCATTGCAGATCAGTACTGGACTGTTGGGCTATGGAGTGATAAGTATCATTCTTAATGAAGACATTTAAACTTCCTATCAGACAAAGGATTTATGCGGTGATGAGGAGAAGGAAGACATAATGTGTTTGAGTGATAAACGATGAAACGTTAGCAAGATGACAACAAATCCTATACTGCCTCAGGAATCCATAGATCCAAGATGATACCTCTAGACAAGAAGAAAAACAACAAGTGTCTGAGTGATAAACGATGAAATATGGGAAAGATGACAACAGATCCTCTACCGCCTCAAGAATCCATAGATCAAAGATGCTACATCGAGACAAGAATAAAAAAAACAAGTGTCTGAGTGATAAATGATTAAAGATGGGCAAGATGAAAACCAATCCTCTACTACCTCAGGAATCCATAGATCAAAGATGCTAACAGACAAGAAAAACAAAACAACATGTAAACTAAGAAGACACTATGATAAAACAACTCAAAGGAATCTTCAATAACATAATATTTACAATCCATGCTCCTCAGGATTACAAACTGAAAAAATATAGTTCCATGCTCCTAAATCTCTCTCACCTCTCCCTCCTCTGAACCCCCTCCCCTCTTTCACTTTTGTCTCTTGCTTTTATACTCAAAACGGCTAGTTTGCCCTCCTATCATCGGGTTCTTCATGTGGGTATTTATTTTGTCATAAGGAAATTTGGATCGACATGGTTTTTCTAGAGAAAATTCCCTCTGTGGTACCTCAAGCTGAAATTCCTGTATCTACGACCAAACCCTCCATGATTTCTATTTATGGGGTGAGTTGAGGTTTCAACCACCACTCCCTTGTTTTATTAATTGATATTTTCTTGGGATTGTGACGTGGCCTGACGAGTAGGGGGCAACCCGTGTTGTCCTTGGATACAACATTGAATAAGGATGTTATTTTGGGGCCATCAAAAGTGGTTTGGAACACATTGATTTTGGGCCCTAAATGCACCATATTCTGCCATGTAGATTTCTCGCAATACCATGGTTTTCATTTCGACATGCTTTTGGATTTTAACAACTGTGTAGTTTGCAGTGTTGAAATGAGTGGTGGTCGCTGATCTGGGTGCGATCTGCAATCTAGATGCACCTGCTATTTTAGCACCCTCGCTAAAATTTATCTGCCCGCCAACTATGGAATCCTTCCAACCGCGTTTAGAGATGGCACTAAAATGAATTGCACAGGGGATATATGTTTTTGCAAACTGCACCTGCCTATTTTCTATTCTCATGGTTGTCACCTGCGACCCTAGACAACTTCATGTGATAACATTTGGCTCCATAGGGGATGACATGCTCCCTGTGAGCTGCCAATAACAAGCAGTTTCAGTGCCTTATCTTTTGTGTTGTAGAATCAAGCTCAAATACGTTTTGTTGGAGATAGAAGGATGACATATACACTACTTAAATTAAAAATAAAACAAACACAAATGCTCCAGAAGAAGCTTATTTATGTACAATCCTAAACTAACTAAATTTTACAATGCGCTATGTAAAAACAAACTTCCACTAGATCCAGTCAAGTAACTTCCTAATTGAAAACTTATTTACTTTGTCACTGATTAGCAAGGGATATCAAAATTGTGACAACAAACTAATTACATTCTTTAGATTACCTTCCAATGATGAAGGTAATATAAATATTGAAGGTTTCAATACATTGAGGAAATGCAGCTCCTTGTACTCCCTTACAGGGTCATAAAATAGGTGACAAAACTTACTAGGTTGGTAACAAAAAGCCTGCTTTTCTTTACAGCTACTCACACATGGTTGAATGTCTCTGGAAAGAAACAATGAGTGAATGGTTGATGCGGGTTGTTGATCCACTTCTCTTTTATCTTCTCTGATACCATCTGCTAGCTGATGGCAAGAAATCTCCTCATGTATATCAATGGATGGCTCTTTCTCTCTATCATGATTCTCTTGGTAAAATATTTCACTTTCATTAGAAGGTTGGATGCTAATGATTTTTTCTTCTAAGGCACAGAACACCTCAGCATCTTCATCACTCTCTCCATAATGATCAAATAAAGGACGAGTCTCGAATGATATACCAAGAGGTATCTCCTGCCCAACATGAGAAGATTTCTCTTCATTATTAAACACAGGATACCTTTCAAGATTCAATCCAGGAAGCAATATCTTATCATCATCATATGATTCAAAAATAGGCTACTCATATCTAGGCTTTTTAGAGACAGGGTTACAAAGAGCATCAACTTCCAGAATGTACTCAATTTTTGCACTTTCCTTATTGAGACAACCAACAAAGTTTTCATATGATGTAGATGAACAGGGAAGAGAAAGAGTTGATTCGTCATCCAAGGAATCTTATTCATTCTCACAACCTTCATAAGAATCAATTATATCTTGAACATAGTATTTATACTCCTCACAATAACTATGACAAATTAACTCAAAGGAATAATTTTTTTGACAATGAATATTGAAAGCTGCATGAAACTCTTTGAGTGAAGAAACGCTAGAAAGATCAAGAGAGTGATACCAAATACGAGCATATACCTGAAGAGAGTACATAAACAAATTCATACGTATGTCTTCATGTTGGATGTCAAATTGTTTCATCAAAGCGTGAAACCCTAGAACATGTTCAAGAGGGTTGTCATTCTCGCCTTCATAAAATATTGGTAGCAAATATTTCCATTAAAAAATTTGAGGCATGTGATGTGGATAACCAACTATGGATGAGAAATTTAGTGGGGAAAACTTCCTGGCCAGGATATCGTCCATAGCCATTTCATTTTTCTCCTTTCAGTGGAGACACCAACATATTCTGCATAATGGAGTTGCCATGGTGAAAGATAAGTAGCCAGAACAATGTGTCCAACTTTAGTTCACCATCTAAGACTCGATCTCTCTGTTGTCGTTCTCCCAAGGAATATATATTCACTTTCATCCCCAACAATGATGCCATTCATGTTATTGCTCCAAGAGTCACCCCAAGACTGCAAATGGGGGTAATCCTGGTAACATTGAATTTTTTTTGAGTGGGTTAAAAGTCGAGAGTCAGAACAAGACTGTAAAGAAAGGAAAAGATAACAGAGGTCATTGCATATCAGTCTTGGACCGTTGGGCTATGGAGTATTAAGCATAGTTCTTAATGAAGGAATTTAAACTTCTTATCAGTCAAAGGATTTATGTAGTGATGAGGATAAGGAAGACAAAATGTGTCTGAATGATAAAGATGAAACCTGGGCAATATGACAGCAGATCCTCTATCACCTCAGGAATCCATAGATCAAAGATGATACCTCTAGACAAGAAGAAAAACAACAAGCTTCTGAGTGATAAACGATGAAAGATGGGAAAGATGAAAAGAGATCCTCTACTACCTCAAGAATCCATAGATCAAAGATGCTACATCTAGACAAGAAGAAAAAACACAAGTGGCTGAGTGATAAACGATGAAATATGGGCAAGATGACAGTAGATCCTCTACCGCCTCAGGAGTCAGGAATCCAGAGATCAAAGATTCTACATCTAGATAAGAAAAACAAAAAAACATGTAAACTAAGAAGACTATTTGATAAAACAAGTCAAATGAATATTCAATAACATAATATTTATAATCCATGCCCCTCAGGCTTACAAACTGAAAAAATAAAGTGCCTTGATCCTAAATCTCTCTTGGCTCTCCCTCCTCTGAACCCTCTCCCCTCTTTCTCTTTTATCTCCTACTTTTATACTCAAAACGGTGGTCAACATCCAAGAATCCTAGTTGTCCCTCCTATCATAGTGTTATTCACGTGGGTCTTTCTTCTGTCAGAAGGAAAGTCGGATCAGCATGGGTCTGTTGGAGCAACTGCCCTCTATGGTACCTCAGGATGACAGTCATGTGTCTACATCCAAAACCTCCATTCTTTCTATTTATGGGGTGAGTCAAGGTTTCAACCACCACTCCCTCGTTTTATTAACTGATCTTTTCTTAGGATCGAGATGTGGCTTGATGACTAGGGGGCGACCACGTGCTGTCCTTGGATATGACATTGAACGAGCATGTGATTTTGGGGCTGACAAAAGTGGTTTGGACCCACACCACTTTTGGGCCTGAAATGTACCATTTTTTTCCACGTAGCTTCCCCACAATGCCGTGGTTTTCATTTCAGCCCGCTTTTGGATTTTAACACCAATGCATTTTGTGGCACCGAATTAACTGGTGGTTGTTGATTTAGCTATGATCTGTGATCTGGGAGCGCCTGCTATTTTAGCGCCCCCACTAAAATTTATCCTCCTACCAACTATGGAATCCTTCCAACCGCGTTTAGAGATGGCACTAAAATGAACTACGCAGGGAATCTCTGTTGCTGCAAATTCAACCCGCTTGTTGCCTGTGCTCATGGATGTCACCCGCGACCCTGGAAAACTTCATGTGATAACATTTGGCTCCACAAGGGATGGCATGCTCCCTATGAGATTCCAAGAACAAGCAGTTTCAGTTCCTTAGCTTTTTGGTTTTGGAGTCAAGCTCAAATACATTTTGCTGGATACAGCATGCTGACATGTACACTACTTAACTTAAAAAGAAAACAAACACAAATGCTCCAGAAGGATCTTATTTATGTACAATCCTAAACTAACCAAATTTTACAATGTGTTATGTGAAAACAAACTTCCACTAGAGCCATTCAAGTAACTTCCTAATTGAAAACTTATTTACTCTGTCACTGATCAACAAGGGATAACAAAATTGTGACAACAAACTAATTACATTTTTCATATTATCTTCCAATGATGAAGGTAAGATAAATCTTGAAGGTTTCAATACATTGAGGAAATGAAACTCCATGTACTCCCTTACAGGGTCATAAAATAGGTGAAAAAACTTACTAGGTTGGTAACAGAAAGCATGCTCTACTTTACAACTGCTCACACATGGTTGAATGGCCGTGGAAAGAACAGGAAAGTGAATGGATGATGTGAGTTGCTGAGCCACTTCTCTTTTATCTTCTCTAATAACATATGCTAATTTATGGAAATAAATCTCCTCATGTATATCAATGGATGGCTCTTTCTCTCTATCATGTTGCTCTTGGTAAAATATTTCACTTTCATTAGAAGGATGGATGCTAATTCTTTTTGCTTCCAATACAAAAAACACCTCATCATCTTCATCACTCTCTCCATAATGATCAAATAAAGGAGGAGTTTCGAATACATACCAAGAGGTATCTCCTGCCCAACATGAGAATACTACTGTTCATTATTAAACACAGGTTGCCTTTCAAGATTCAATCCAGGAAGCAATATCTTATCATCATCATATGAGTCAAAAGTAGGCTTCTCATATCTAGGATTTTTAGGGATAGGGTTACAAAGAGTATCAGCTTCCAGAACAGACTCAATTTTTGTTATTTCCTTATTGAGACAACCAACAAATTTTTCATCTGATGCAGATGAACAAGGAAGAGAAAGAGTTGATTCCTTATCCAAGGCATCTTCTTCATTCTCACAGCCTTCATAAGAATCAATTATATCCTAAACATGATCTTTATACTCCTCACAACAACTATGACAAATTAACTTAGAGGAATAAAACTTTTGACAATGAATATTGAAAGCTGCATGAAACTCTTCGAGTGAAGAAACAGTATAAATCTCAAGAGAGTGATACCAAATATGAGCATCTCTCTGAAGAGATTACATAAAGAAATTTATACGTATGTCTTCATGTTGGATGTCAAGATGTGATGCAGGAGCATCTCTCCACGTAGTCAGCCAGCCAACCAACCACGTTAGCGCGCACACATTCAAAGGTTGAAGAGAGGCACAACCTCATTTGAAATTTGAAATGAATGTAATTTAATGTGCTTAGGCTGGTGAGCCATAGAATCTGTGCCTTTGTGTAGGCATTAGGTAGATCGGCTTTAATGCTAGATCGGCTGAGATCTAGATCCAGGTGCTGGACTAGATAGCCATTGAATCTAATTGATTAGAGTAGGTGAACCTGGAGGGAAGCGCTCGATGAGCCCCTCAGGTAAAAGAGATTTTCATATCTCATTT
>JASDQU010014770.1:132338-143960 GCA_032191745.1 Picea mariana | reverse complement strand
AATATTTTTGTTTTGGTTTTGCATGCATTGAGTCATTGCGCGTGAATCTCACATCAAGGAGTGTGCACAGTTTAATTTGAATATAGCACGTAGTTTAATGTATTTAGAGCACACCTTTCTAAGTGAAAAGGGTTGGCACACTAATAGAGGAACAAATTAATGTAAACAAAGCACAGCTATGTAAGTTCCCAAGGTTGTTTCACTAAAAGAGGAACAACTTAATGTACAAAGCGCGCACTGGTGTAAGTGAGTAAAGATGGCACTCTAAAGGAAGTTTTTCCCGGGATGGCACACATTCCAGGATTCCATGCAGAATGGATTAGTGCATGTTTTTGGAATTAAGATATCCCTTGTGTATGTATTTCATGTTTTAATGCACACCTGTGTAAGTTCTTGAGGGTGGTGCACTAAAAGAGGAGTGTGTGCATCCCAGAAGTTTCAAGTGCACTAGTTTAGTGCATGATATTTATGTTTTATGTAGTTGTTAGTAATGGAGACATTACAATATGGTATCAGAGCATATGCCCAATTAAGAATATGGATATGTTACAATATGGAATTATATCATATTCCCAATTAAGAATATGGGGATGTTACGAAATTGTATCAGAGTTCAAGAGTTTTTAAGTGGCATAGCCCAGTTGGTGGTTGGGTATGTCACGAACAATGCTAGAAAGACAAGGAGAAAAGTAGGTTTTCGACCTCCAAATGATGGTTTTGCTCCTCTAACTTCACTACGGACCATGACATGTGATTTTTACATGGTGTCAAGGACATTAACCCATTGCAATTGCAATACTTACTAGGGGATGCGACACTTAGCAAAGTGAAATGTGATAGTTGTGAAACTTGGCTAGGTGTGACAAAATGGTGTATAACACACCCATACCACTTTACACATGGTAATCATCTACCTTACATATCCTTATCCAAACATGTTAAATAAGTCTTACACGTGGCATCTCCTTCGAGTGACACATGTCCTTCCCACATGAAATAACACAGGGAACATAATATCACAACACACTTGTCTCACCTTGTCAAGTGATAACACTCATCCATCATGTATAGGTATATTGACTCTTGAATACGTTAGGAACGAAAAGACAACCTCATGAGGATGCAAATACCCCTGCATTTTTATAGAGGTGGTACCCCTCTTTAGATTTTCTTGAGAATTCTAGATATTCATAATGTGGGACTTGGAAGAAGTTTGTCGTAGTAATTCAAAGAAATATAAATATTGCAAGAAAATAAAAGGAAAATATTTTTTTTTTCTCTTAAAAGAAAGTTCCTGAGAAAGGACCAAGAACCGAGCACATTCACACATTTAAATAAAATAAGAAAAATTGCCTCACATCCATCATAGTTTGACTAAAGAAGATGGTTTGCATGCATAAGAGAAATGTAACAGAGTGAACATGGGTAGCTCAAATAAGCATAATAATAGATCAACCTCAAATACTTTTTCTTCAAAACTCTCAGTTACAAAGTACAGTAGAGATTGTTCCCGAAATAGCTCTCTTGAAATTTCTAAAAAATGTATAGTTTGTTACATATTCTTTGAAACTTAAAATGCATTTTTCTTAAAGACTGGGATTGGGGCTCTCGTGGACCATAAAGAAAATATACATAGGAATTAATCTTGTAGAAGGAATATGGTGGGAGGTAAAAGAACAACAAGACCTAGTAAGAAGAAAAGAGAAGTTATCAGTCTTCGGTTAAACCTTTCTAGTGAAAGAGGTGGAATAACTAGATGAGGGAATTGATAAATAAAATAAGGATGTGATCAACATAAACTTACTATGATGGTCTCTCATATCTTCACTTGCTTGTTGGTGTCTTTTTATTTTCTTCATTAGCAGTTGTAGGAACCATCTCAACTGTTTCTTGACCCTCGGTGGTCAATTTTTTGACAACATTTTTTAACCATTATGATTTCATGCCGAATTGGTTCCACATTGATTTCATGTTGAATCTTCATGTTGAACAGCTCACCGCCCAAGTCTCTCAGATCAAGGGAAATTCCATGTAATTCTTCTTCAATGTTCTGATTTTTCACGATGTAGTCCACTAGTGAATTGTCTATGTTATCCTCATCATATTCAAATATACCATAGAAATTTTCAACTCACAACCCTTTAAATATCTCAACTTGATCGTCAAATTGTTTCTTTGTTAGGAACAACGAGTTAAGGATTAATTTGGGATATTGGACTTCGTTAGTGCTTCTGGATAGGTCCACCTCCGTGAGCCTTTTGAATAGTTCTTCTCTCCTTTATATATCTTGGTTGCAAGCTTGAACAATGTTATTCAAATTTTTAATCTTTTCTTTCCAGCACATGTTCAACTGTTTGATCTGACTTGAAGAGGGAAGATCCTCCTCTCTTCTCCTTAATTTTGTCATCTTGGAAACTTTAAAACCAAAGGGTACTACAACATCAAGGTAAAAACCTTCTTCATTATTTAGGTTGTCTTGCAAATACTCATGGAAGGCATGCACCCTCGAGCTAAAAGAAACCATGTTTTTCAAAATTTCCTAAGCCTCTGTGATCAATGCCATTATTTTCTTAATATTTATCTCCACATAGCTCCTGGTTGATGTGAGTAAGCTTGAGGATCCTTTTAATTTAGTAGTGGGTGTGGTGGGTCCAACGATTGTCAAAGGACTGGCAAGAAGTGGAAGAGGCATTAAGGTGTCTTCTAGTTCCTGGATCCTTTCTTTTAACCTTATGTTTTCCGCTTCAAGACCACCAATGGGTTCATAGAGTGTGTTTCATATTTATCTATGAATTATAGAAATATGGGAAGGAAGCATATCTCTTAGGTCAACCAATGAACGAGATTTTCCTTTCTTATTATTCACATCACTTTTCTCAATAGTTAATTTCTTGGATTCCCTCTCAAAGACAATTCTCTGAAAAGAAAATGACTCTTCTTCATTGAAGTTCTCATTCTCAATGATTTCCGATGACAGATTATGGTGGGCTGTGTTCCCTGACTAATCCTGTGGGGAAAACAATTTCTCAATGTTTTCCTCAAACTCCATATCCTCAAGGGATAAACTATTGATGTCACTCTCTATGCACTAGTATTCTTCCTCTTGCACAAAGTTTTTCCTCTTTTTTCTTAGAGGAATCTTTTACGAGCTCTGATTTTTTCCTAGAGGGGGATTCTTTTCTCCTCGGTTGCCTAAACTACTATTTTTCACTTTTCTAGATGGGTGGGCCCCTAGAGCATTGTTCCTATATGTTTTATTCTTAGGAGTAACAGTGGGGGACTAGAAACTCTTCTCGCTAGGACCCTTTCCTTTCTTATTCTAAAATTAATTAGTATTTGTATTGTTTCCAAGTCACCAACATTATGAATAGGAGAGACTAACTTATTATCTTCTTCTTCACTTAGAACATCATGGATAATTGAATTATTGAATGCCACCGCTAGCATATGTTCCACAAAAATTCCATTAAGGTCAAACCATTTATCTTTTCAACATATTTGAGATTTAGATTGTGGAAGTGGTTTGCAAATTCATCGATTTTGTTTATATTTCTGAATATAAAGTCCCCAATTTTCCAAGGCAAGGGTATGAATGTTTTTTTTTTCGTTTCTCATGAAAAAAGTGTAACCAAAAATTATATTGCATTGTGACTTCTATAATAAACATTATATCAAATATATGACATGGAAGAAAGGAGGGATTTTCCTTAGAACCGAAAATCCTTATAACATTGTAATTTTCCATTTTCTCCAATGTCCCTTTTTTATCCAAGAATTTACTTTCCTGTTTGAATATTCTAGGGGTATCTTTTCCAAACAACAATCCTTTAAAAACCGAGACAAAAACATATAAAAATTCATAGAAATGAAAAGAATCTTTGTGTCTCCATAACTCTTGGTACCATAAGGTAACTGGGTCAAATTCATAGTTCACCCTCTTATAGATATACAATTTAGGAAATTGACAGCAATACGCTATCACAAAAACCAAATAAGAATCTATAAAAAATTTCTTATCTTTTTTGTACTATGACAATTGGGAAGAGATATGAATGGAAATTAGTTTTCACCAATCGAAAATGGATTTCTATTTGACAATAAAATATAAGATATAAATAATCACACATGAAATGTTGGAAGTACTTTATTGGCCTATCACCCTCGTGAATAACAAAGTAATTTCCTGAAAGGGGTTTTTGAATGATTCGACCTGAAACATGGTAATATCTTTAGGGATGGCTGTGAGATTCTCCAAAAACTCAGGCAAGAGGTCCAGGCTATTGTCATGCTTTTTCAGGAAATCAATGCAGTCCTCTCCTTTGAAAGTAAGTGTAGGTTCAGAGAGTTTTAACATCTTACAAAACACTTGAGGTGAAAGAGATATGGGAGAATGGTCTTGAAGTTGAATAATCCGTTGACTTGTTATATATTTCTCAACACACCATGCAACCAATTCCTTGAAGTCGAAAGCCTCAAGGACACACGCTGCATGAGAAATTTTGGACATCCAGATTACTTCCTTCTGAGCAAAAGGGGATGAATAGTAAGAATACGCTCTAGACCACTGAAATTTATGGTCCTGACGCCAAAAAATATTCAAAGTATCACCACAGAAATGTTGTCGCGATGCGGAGACCATAAGTTGACAAGAGTGTTCCCTTAATACATATAATTTTTGCAATGGGTGCTTGATATAGATATCAATAATATAATCTTCTTCAAATCGTGCTTTAATGTGGTTTTAATGAGAAATATCCTCGATCCCTTTGCTTATTAATGATGATATTTACAGAACCTGCATGATGAGTTAGTAGCATTAAAACGTTCTTAAATTTATATTGGGAAAATAACGAGGATGGTGGGGACGAAAGGGAGTGATTAGGATTTGGGAATTTTTGTGAACCCGCCAACCTGAGAACCCGTGAACTTGCAGTTGTGAAAGGTTGAAAATAGGCTAGGTGTTGTAATGTGTTCATTTGGAATTGATATAAGAGAGATGAGATACTTAGGATCTTAGTTAGTCTGATGGTCATAATGTAGATCGCGGTTCTTTGGGTAAAAAATGGATATCCCGGAACTTGAATATGAAATTTTGAACTCGTGAACCCACAACTGCAGAAACGATTAAGTATATGATAGTATAGCAGTTGTTTGGACGCATGATATGGGAGTATGGATGGAGATGAAATCCCACGAGTCTTCCAACCCGCAAACCCATCATTTTCAAAAATGACTAATTAAATTATCTAGAAAGGGAGTAGAGAAAGAAGAAAAGAAAAGTGGAATACTAGTAAATATAGAAGAGGGAAAATAAATGGAAAAAATAAGTTGGGAAAGTAGAAAGGGGAGGGAAACTTAGAAGCATGAAATGGTCTCAACAACTGACTCCAACTGTGGGATGATAACCCCTTGGGGGTTGTCAAGAATCTAGAATCTTTATGACCAGGCGCTTCTGTCCATTGGGCTATGGAGTCAAAGTGAAATATACAAACTAAAAAATAAAATTATGTACAATTAGAATGAGAAAGTCTTAGGTGAAGAAGCCTTTCAAATGTTTCTCGTTGATAGGAAACATTGATATTTTACCCTTCATGTCTTGAATCATATAGGAATTAAAACCCAAAATCTTTTGAACAATGTATGGTCCAATCCAGAGCACCTCAAACTTTGTATGCATCAACGGTTTCTCCTTGGCCTTGTTCTGAAGTAACACCAGTTCTCCCTTCTAAAAATTCTTTACAGTTACGCTCTGATCAAAATATGTTTTGACACTTGGCTACCTATGAGAACTTCAATTCAAGGATTTTCTTTGTTTTTATTCCAATTTCAACAAATAATTGATCCTCCTTTTGATAGATGAACTCTCTTCTATATATTCTTTATTAACCATGAAAGTCAAGGCATTGAGTTCAAGGATAATTGGATTTTTTTCTTCTTTCCCATAAACCAATGTATACGAGGACATCCTAGTGTTGTCCTTTGGAGTCGTTATGCTTTCCCACAATGCATCAGTTAGCTTTAGATGCTAATTCCTTCGGTTCATTTCAATAGTTTTCTTTAGTATCTAAAAAAGTGTTTTATTTATGGATTCAACAATACCATTTCCCTATGGATAATAATTTGATGATTGATCCATGATAATTCTATATCCTCCACAAAACTCTGTAAACTTCAACCCGATGAAAATTGAACCATTACCAGTGATAAATTTATCTCGGACACCAAATGTAACAACCCTCCCATTTAGTTATGACAACAAGCCTCTCATAACAAGTGCACAATTTGTTTTTTTTGTGTGTGCATGTGTAGAAGGGTAATAAAGACATTATAGTCTACGTCGTGAAATGACGACGAACATGACACATGAAAATCATGCGACAACAACATAAAAACCTAAGAAGAACCTCAAGCACCTAGAAGCAATGTACGACAATCAACCAACGAAGAATAAGAATGACTATTTGCCCGTCCTACCCTGCAATGGTTAGGACCTCCAGGACACATAAGAAATGATCAAGCCCAGGTTCCCATCGATTTTGACCATTTAAGGTCTCAAGCCCGACGACTATTTTGAGGAACAAGGAGGTGTCTACATCCCACCCGACACAAGCAGACCAAGCCTACTAAGCAAAGGACAATCATCCTAACAACCTAAAACACTCAAATATAATTATTCAAGTAACTAGAACCCTTCAGTGAGCAAACCAAGTGAATTAAAAGTTTAAAACCAAGTACAAACATTAAAGTGATGAATGACAACACCCTCAACGAGAAGCGCAAGCCAAAACGACTTCGTCAATATCCTGATCAATCGTCGAGTCGAGCTCGTCAATAATTATATTCTATTTTAATCATCTACTATGAGCCCAACTTAGCATGTCTAAAGTTTTCAATCTAGTCTTTATTCTCCTTACAATTTTTTAATTTAATTACCACCTAAACGAACAATTTTATAATAGTCCACCTCTCCGTCCAACTAGATATTTAATTGAATAATCATAATAACAGTCTTAAAGTATTTTTTTCACTCACTATAAGGAATAAGGTATTCCTATGTTTATGTGCAAATCAATTTATTTTTCCTTTACAAAGGTAGTTAACATTTATGGACCCACCAAAGTACCATATAACACCATTGGGCATATCGATGAAGCTAAACATGTTGATCTAATTTAAAGTAGGGTCCCCCCTTTTTACCACTCTAATTTATCTTCCCTCACAATATTTTGGGCAATCATTGTATTGTTGTAGGAGGCTCTTAGCACAAGAATATTAATATTGTATATGCAACCCAACACAAATCATTCTTCTAGTTTTATAGGTAGAAGCCAAAGCCCACAGGATTAAACTATTCAAGGGGTGGCTAAGGGATGACAACATAGTGTTGTAACACATTCAGTTGAAGCTAAAAACCAAAGAACACTTGTTTACCCACATAACTCCATTGAATCATGAACAATCGTTAGCATATGGTTTAGATAGGAATCAGTCTACGCTACATTGAATCATATTTAACATCTTATATTCCGATGCATCATTATCAATTTAAAATATGAGAGTTCTAGAATTTATACGATTTCGTTTTGATAGAGTGGTATCATTATTACCAAAATTAAAATATAAGAGTTCTGGAAATTATACGATTTTGTTTGACATAGTGGTATCATTATTACCAAAATTAAATATAAGAGTTCTGGACGATAAATGGTAAACTGCCAAGATTGAAAATGGTCACTACGAAGGAAGGCAGGAGACTTCAAGAAAATGATAACATAGATTACAAGCACGATGATCATGCTAACCAGCAATCGTTTACACTAGCAATCGTTTACACAGGCAAACAGACAATCATGGGTGTTCACAGCATTACACCAGTCATGTTTTAAATGGAACATTGTGGCCCTTAACAAAAATACACAGTCACCTTGTTAATGGCACATCGTAGCCTTTTAAAAACAATACACAGTCACCAATTAGTGGGTAAAATCATGTTCAATTAACAGAGGAACTCAGGCACGAATTTGACAGCAACCGTTAGCATTAACAGAAATAACTTGGCCTTATTTAAATGAAATTCGTGGCATCAACAGGATGAGGGTATGATGAAAACTTCAGGGTGATGAACCTAGGCGAAGGTAGGGATGCAGAGAACACTCCTTCTGTGATTTTGTGGTGAGCTACAGCACACAGTCACATTGAAATTTAAAAATAAATCGTGGGAAATCTTTACACAGTCAACCCACCTTACTAAACGTTGAGAAGACATCACACAGTCGAGACATGGTTCAATGCAACCCGGGGTAAAAAATTGTGAGAAAGGGCGTAGCGTTTAAAATTCTCCAATCAAAATTGTTGTCTACTGTATAAAAATTTCGCCATCACTGGAATCGTATTAGATGTAAATTAGATATAATTTATAGTAAACAAATTGGATATAAATTACTACATATAAAATTTTTGCTATCTCTCATTCACATTAGATATAATTTACAGTAAATAAACTCACATTCGATGCATAAACGCAGGCTATTATTATCCATCAAGAATAAAAAAAACATAGAGGAAACCTTTTTACATCTGTTACATCATGACCATCATGGAGGTGATATTCTACATCCATTACATATCCACAATTGCAGGGGTAATATGTTACATCTTTCATATAATTACCAATGCTAGAGTAATAAAAACAAGTCAATTCAACAAGAACCAAAACGCAGATCAGAGTTAATATTTTTTACATCTCGGGGTACCGATATAAAAAGGTGACAATAGTAAGAGAACACCGGGGTCATAAGGATAACTCGTCGAAAGGATCTCAGGGATTCTATCAGTCAAGGCATAGAGAAATAGCAACAAGGAAGAAAGATAGTTCATACGCAGAGGTCATACTAGAAGGCGCAAGTCAAACAACTAGCCAAGGACAACAACAGAGGTAGATGGATGGGTTCATCCTTCGCTTCACCATCCTTGCACAGAAAAGCAGGGCGTTGAGATCCATAGGTCTTTTAACGATAAGGCAATGACTGTAGATAAATCTCCTATCCGACTGCTCAGGCGAGGACTGGCATTCTAGGGATGAAGGCTAACAACTATGAAGGTCACAATCCACACGACAAGGGGTCAAGACAAGCGGGAAAATGAAGGCCATGGGAGACCACAACCATCAAGCTAGGCTAAGACAAGTTTCTGTCATCAACTTAAAAAGACATCAGTCTACTTTTCCAATAAACAAGGAGATCCAAGCATAAGTCCTAATACCATCTACTAACAGAAATGAAGAGAGTGTATTGTTGCTTGATCGCCCTCTCTGAATGATGTCCCGCTTTCTTCGTGCAACTCCCTCTCGTCGATCGTCGATATTTCATCGGTACCTCCCAGACAATGCTAGGGGTACTCTTCTTCCCCCTTATCCCCCCGAGCTGCAAAGGGGCCACACACTATCCAGAGGTTTTGTCTAGATCCCAACTCACCTCGCAAGGCTGAGCTACCACTCCTCTCCGAGCTGGGTATCCCAACTCCCACAAGTAAATCAATCAACTAGATATTTCTGCAGTGTAACGTTACGCAAACAGAAGATCCCCTTCATCCTTCTCCTTCCTTCATTTTATAGAGTTTTAAACTTCCTTTCTTTCCTAAAATCTCATTTAATTAAGGTTTTTAAAAATAAATTCCTAAAAAATCTTCTCCATACAAGTGTCACACATCCCCTTCATTCCTCCATTATTTAATTTCTTTAAATAATTAATTAACTTATTTACCTCACCCACCTAGAGTTACTCCTAGAATCACTCCTAAGTGTCCCCAAATTCCCTTACAAGTTTTAAAGGCTTTCCCTATTATGAAATTGCTAAATCAGTTTAAAATTAGAAAGCTCTTAAATGGTAGATTCTTTACTAAGTTGACTTTCCGCTTTTTCCCTTAAGTTCCCTTTTTTCCCTTTTTATGTGACCTCTTTTCCCTAGTTTCCTATTTTTTTTTTATTTTCCCTCTTTCCCCTTTTTACTTAGATCTCAAAAAGGCAGGTGTGAAAATTAAACCTGTTTCCCTTTTCTTATTTAAATTGTATACTTAAATTTATTAAGGTAATAAAACAATTAATTCCCTTTTTAAATTTTAATCCAACATAAATTTATTTTTTTTATGGATAAATTAAATTTCTTACTCCCTTCATGTTACAAGATTTAACAAAGATCATAATTATTATTTAAGTTGTTTTTATTATTATTATTATTATTATTATTATTATTATAAAAAAATTTTATAGAAGACAAAATTTTACTACAAGCATAATTTAGACTTAGGCCTTAAATTTCGTACTGGGCGACATTTAATTAGGAAAATTGTTTTTTTTTTAAATTACTTAACATGTTATTTGTCTTAGGGACATCTAGGTTCATTCCTCTATCATCAACAATGTGACGTTCTGTTTAGGATGCACTAGGTGCTCCAAGGGTGCCACTCGCCTCATTTGTTCCCTTGTGCGACGTGCCCTTCAGGATGCACTACGTGCTCCAAGGGTGCCACTCGCCTCTTAATATGTTTCATTTGAGCGACGTGCCCTTCAGAATGCACTATGGGGTCTAAGGGTGCCACTAGCCTCTTGATTGATTTGGTAGACATCAACAACCCTTGAAGTCAACACTCCGCCAGGTGAACTTGTGGGAGACTAAGGGCCTCTAAGGAATAAGACCCCCACCTTATTGCGCACATCGTGAGCGATTGTCACATTCTTCCCTCATGACATCGTGGGTCCTCTCAAACTAGGTAATCGTTAACCTACAGTTAGAGCCACGGCGGGAGTGCTAGTAGGTTGTGGAAGGGATGTTGTCCACACCTCTCCCTCAACATCTCTGGTAGTCGTGCATGACCCCTTTACTCATATGTGAATCTGTTTGGCAAGCTATCGTCAGCTTGCATCATCAACAAATCATGTCAGAATATATCCATATCATATCATCTAGTTAGATGCACTAATATCATAGTAAAACAATCAAACCCCAATGGTACACTCCTTGACTCGATCCAGAGTCCAAGGGGTTCCATCGATGCCTCTGCATCCTCAAGGTCCAAAACCCTACACACTTTGTAAAACCGAGTCAATAGCACCTCTCTATGTCAATGTAGTAAAACAACATGTCATCAACCCATAATGCCCCATAATCGAAATCAAAGGTTTTAAGAGAAAAATAATCCGGATCACTTGTGAGCAAGTGTCCTCAAAGAATAAGTTCGCTCAGTACGCCAGAGAGGGATGTTACACACACCCCGTCTTGGTCTAAACTTCATCCCAAAATTTCATAGTATATATGCCGAAATAAAGTGTATCATAGTATCATAAGTCTATCTATCAAACAAAAATGAAAACTGCTGGCGCATATCATATGCATCCTCCCAGGTTGCCAAGTGTGGAATATAGTTGTCCCACTAGACCTTGACCTGATCTATTGTTCGACGCCGTAGCTGTCGAATGCGATGATCCAAAATGCGGATCAGCTCAGCCATGAGTGCACCCTCATCCGACACCCGCAAGGTGCTCAAGTCAAATCATGTGAATGATCACCAATCATAAAGTCTCAACCGAGACGTGAAATACATCATGCAAATGCCTCAAGAATCAGG
>JASDQU010014770.1:39439-52283 GCA_032191745.1 Picea mariana | reverse complement strand
TATATTTAATACACAAAAATGGTACAAGGAACTTACCTAAATTTTTAGGGCTATGGTGGCCACTAACGTAGGGAGAACCACTCTCCACCCAACCATAGGAAAGGTTTCACCAACCTATTATAAAACCAACCACCCCCGAGCCAGGGTACGATGTCATGAGAGGATGTCTACAACATTTTCCAAAAGTCTCTACAACTTCTCTTCTCTATTTGTCTCCCACTACTTTCGGTCTATTCCCATTCGTGTGTGTTCTCTTTGTCTGTCCCTATGCCCTATTTTCCCGCCTTCTCCTCTAGGACATTGTGGATCCTTCCAGAATTTTCCTGAAGGTATGTTTCCCATCCTTCCTTAACTTCCAATGAAACTATTCCAACTACTATCTTGACTGATAATTAGTTTTCAGAGATGGCGACAGTTTAGGTCTGCACCATTTTTAATTAGACAGAGTAATTCCTAGAAGATTCATTTATATCACTAATTGCATCCCTCTTTCCCATTACTCTCATGACATCATAACCTATGAAGGCCATCCCTCCAGAAGTAGCTCAACATTTCTTTTTTATATTAAAATCAAATATATGCAATACAAAAATAAATCAAGGTCCATTGTTTTTCATTGAGTACATAACATATATGCCTATAGTTTTTCATAATAGTGGTTATATTTATAGAGTGATTGAAAAAATGGTGTTACAGGTGCATTTTTGGGTGTGGATGGGGAAGCGGTCAAAGAATGATACCGTGAAGGACCTAGAGTGGCAAAAGTAGGATAAATTTCAAGAGATCAGATTCGACGAATCACCTTAAGTTCCACGACCAAGGACTGTAACAAGGACTTGTCCAAGGAATAACTCTCAAAATAATCAACTTCATGATGGATATGCATTAATAAACCAGAATTGAATTTGATACTTAAAACCTCTTTTGCATCGTCGATGTGTAGTTGGATGCACAATTTGTAGAAGACATATATGTAGCTTTGGACGAACCGATTGGATATTTGTCAGAGATGCAACCATTTTTTGATAATATTATGGAGATATCTTGGGGGATAAAATTGCTTTCAAAGGGCATGACATAAACCATCCTATGAAAGAATTCATGTAGCTATCATAGCTGCTATCTCATCGAGATCAATGACCTATTTGGACATTTCAAGTTGGGTGTACAACCAGGCTTGTAAGATTCACTTGAGTTGTATCCTATCTATCTACAACATGCTGTCCTCTTCCATTTTAGTAGAGGTATCAAAGTAGGTGGAAATAATGTGGATCCAAGAATTGATAGTTTCTACTTTCATTTTCCCTGAAAATTTTGGTAATAGGAAGCCGATGTCGAGGTGCATAGGTGTTGGAGTCCTGTGTTTCTATAGTTAAAGTTACTCATGTAGAGATAGAGATAATCCTCAAACTCGTGTAGACATGCTAGATTTGGACTCCTCTATAGATGGTTCTCGATGTGATGGCATGATTTTCATTCCTAGAAGGGATATGTAAGTAATAATGCAAAAGAAACTTTGAAATAACGTTGGCTATGGCACATTGAGAAGTCATGGGACAACCCTGAGAAGGCCTCTATGGAATCCTTCAGAAGGGCACACTGAACATATCAAAAAATGAGATGTTGTAGGGCCCTGAGAAGGGAACACTAGAGGTCTCAAGAATGATATGTTGACATACCCTTAGAAGGGTGCACTAGCATCTCTAAGAAGAGCATTGAGGACTGTAGATGGTCTCTCTATCTTCTTCTTGAATTGGAGAAAACAATTTCCACGATATAAGTTATGATACCAACTGATCTTCATTTCAGATAAGAAGGACACACCAACACCAACTGGCTGCATTGCAGAATGCATAAACAAAGTGGACATACACAAAAAAATGCAACAAACAAACACAGGCATAGCTATGAAACATAAAAATATCATCAATCTATTACGAGATAGGGGTGCCCTTTAGTATTATGCAGGGAGACTTTTTCCTCTTCATGCTAAATACTAAAGGGCATGCTAAACTTATTTAGGAAGTTCCCTACTCAGCTGAACTAGCGAGGGTTATTTACAAATTGACTAACTAAAAAAAATTGACATACTAACTATTATTCAACTACTTAACTGGACTACTTAACTGGACTAGCAAGATAATATTACAATAGTAATTACTTACTACATGTTAATTCTCTCCTATTGGTTGGAAAAGGAAGGTGGATGCCCTTCCTGGTGGCCCAACCTTGGCATTCATGTAACAGGGCACTAGAAGGAGGATCCAACACAGGAGTCACCTAGAATTGTGGGGATCCCGAGAGCCAAAGATAATCTTTCCTATAAATTTAACCTTGAATATTTTTCCATTTTCCCACAATTGCTGAGAGTACTTGGAATTTTCCATTATGGTATCCTAATCTAGATAAGGAATGACCAATTGTAAAAATTACCATTAATAGCATGTTATAACACTTATTAAATATGAACTCATGAATGGTATAGAGATGTGGCACTCATGATGTGATATAGTGCACAAGTTATGGCTATATAATGAATTGAGTGGAATTGATAAAAGAGTGATGGCTAGGTAATGAATGGAGTGGAATTGATAAAATAATGATTGTATAGTGATTAGAAAGTTGCATGCTTTCTATTGATCCCTAATATTTGAGAAGGATGATATTAGTGCAATTGCTATGAGATTGTCCCCTTGATGTGTGGTATACTAATTTTAGGTTTTGAAGGAAGATACATATGGGTTTCTACTTCATTCGTAAGTTGTTTAAATTCACCCAGTCTGTATTCTTTAAGTTATGTTACACCCTCCATTGAGTTGAGTCAATACTAACTGATACACATATAGTTGTTTTGATATGTGTGTTTTATGGTTTTTAATTTAAGTGATGAGATCATCCCACAATCAAGATTTATTTTGAATCTTGATTGTATGATGGAAGTGTTAATATCTCTTTTTTGTCTATTTATGAGACATGAATTGTTAAATATTGAATTCAAAATTGGATAATGATTCTATGAATAAAGACTTGGAGAAATTAATTACCATGACAAAACTTTAGGTATTTATGAACCTTACCTAAGAGCATTCATTAGTATTACTATATGAATATAAGATTGTTGGAAGAGACTTCAAGGAATGAGTGATGCAACGTAGTATATACAGGTTGCATAACTAATTACCATGACAAAACTTTAAGTATTTATGAACCTTGCCTAAGAGCATTCATTAGTATTACTATATGAATATAAGATTGTTGCAAGACACTTTAAGGAATGAGTGAAGCAACGTAGTATATACAGGTTGCTATTATGCAGAAAGATATCACACTATGCTACAATAACCTTGATATATATGTATGGATGTATGTATATTTAAGATAAGTATGGGTATACAATTATGCTCCTTTGCAAGTGTTGAATGGTATGCTGGAAATTATAGAACACACTTATAATTAAATCTGGAAATTCTCGAATGGAAAGAAATTGAAATTTTACAAGTTCTGAGTTATATGATTTAACAAAATTGTACGAAAGATTGAAGGGTGAACTTGGAAAAAATTAGCGTATCACATGCAAATTAAGTTCATATGATACAATGCATACGACATGAAGATAATTTGTATGCGATATAGCCCATATCACATGAAGAACATGCGATACAAGTGAAGGCCATGAAAAAAGTAGACACACTTAAGAGAACTTTTGAGTAGTTTTATCGGATGAAGATAAAACTTTGTGTGATGTCAAGAAACCAAGTTTCCTAATATGTAATAATCCTAAGAGAAAGAATTAGAATTTCTGAAGCCATTAGCTTCATTGCACAAAGAGAAAACTTCACATCTCACAAAGATAGACTTTGTGCAACACACTGCACAAACCCAAAAAATTTGATGTTGCAATAAAAGGGGAAAAAGAAGATTTAATATGTTATATTTTCTTTTAGTTATATGTTGCTCTTCAAATTTATATAAAGGTTATTCTATATTGTTTTAGTGTTAAAAGTATCGTTTTTTTTTAAATATTATGGGTTGCAGTGTATTTCATATACTTTCATTTTCTATATTTACATAGAGAGGCGTATACCTATTGGAAATGGCCAGAATTAATGGCCTTCTAATCATAGATAGATTTTTAATGGTCACGGTTTCATATGATCTGAATATTTTTAGTCGTCACAATAAATGGAGGGCTATGATTTCAACCATTAACTTCCTTGCATGACAAACATGTCAGTTCGTCATTAAAATGAGTGATTCAAGTGATTAACCTAACAAAGATGTTTAACTTTATATTTTGGTTTTTTACTTTATTTAAGTTTGTTTGATTTAAGTTTTTTACGAAGTGCATTTACGCTACCCTTACCAGGTGTCAATTGAGTGAGTGGAGCACCATGAGTGACTGGGATGCCTTCAACTCCACTTTTTTTCTATGCCTTCCTTAACAACCATGTGTGCGGCTCCATGGGTGACTGGGGCGTCTTCTTGCTCGTTGTGCATGTCGTTTTTCTACTTGTTGGTCGTGCATGCTTTCACCTTCGTGTTTTCCTATTTGTTGGTTGTGCATGTCATTTCATTTTATTTCGTCTATTTTTTTACTATCAAATATACTTGGCTTTAATCTGCTTCCTCTTAGTAAACTACTAGTTTTTTTAACAGTGGTTTTTTTAACACTGCATGTTAGGAGTTTCATTTTTCCCTGTAGTTTTCGCTACAAGATCATATATATGAAGCATTCAATGTGTTCTCAAGTGGAATTAGACGTCTTCTTTTTGGAAGGTGAAAGTGGAGGATCCAATCCTACAAGATTTGTTATAAGTTTTGGCATTAGGAATAGGATTGTCATTGTTTTGGTAATTGTTTTTTTTTCACTATTTTTACTTTAGGGTTAAGATTGTCATTATTTTTGCAACGTCTTTCACCCAAATAGTCTAGCCATTGCCTTCCATTTCGGTAGCCCGTTATTCTAAGAAAAAATAACTCAATTTCCATTTTAAAATTTGTTGTATTAGTGGATGGATTCACTTTTGCCTTCACATGCAAAGAACATTGGTTGCCTCTACTATGATCTTGTCTTGGGAATGCGAGGGTTTTTTTTAAGTATTCCCCTTTCTATAATTTCTTTTATTCAATAAGATTCATAATTTATAGTTGTCGTGCCTTTTTTCAAAGAATGTTTTTATCGTGAATTAAGTGATGTACGTACATGTTGTTATTGAATAGATGAAAAATGTAATTCTTGGAAATATAAATACTTTACATTAATTCATCCCAATCAAATAAATCAAATGACAAAAACCTAATATAAAATTGCAACACCTTTTATCAAAATATGCAAATTCAATAAATTGTTGAACCCACTTTTCAAAATATGCAATTCAATAGATTTGATTACTTAAGTCAATAAGAACAAATGTTAGAAAAACAAATAATTAAGTTTTCCCATACTTCACTCTATAACCATCGATTCAGGTTACCATGATTGGCCATTTGTACCAATTAAGATTTTTCTTTACGAGTTATATAGATCCATTATGTTGGGCCATACCCTTTTATGAAGTTTAGCCATTTCTTGGATTCTAGTGCATTGGATTTCACAGCACTAAGACTAAAGTTGGCATATCCTTTGCTCCACAATATTGCAAAAAATAATAAAATAAACATTCTTAAATGTGACGAGTAAAAATTTCTTAAAATATTATATATTTTATTATATTATTTAATATTATTATTTTCATACATAAATATTTTTTAATATAATAGTATAGGAAGGAAAATACTGATATAAAATTGAGCTTGAGAAAGTGTTTACTCCAACATGAAGTCTGATGAAGTTAGAGTAAATGGAGGATCTAAGATTTGGTAAAATAAAATTTGGTAATTTGATTTATAATTTTTAATTGGCATATCCATATAATTGTGGTTGATGAATTTCTTTATGTATATTTAATTTACAAATCTTAATTCTAGTATAAATTTTAATTAGAGTTTATAAATAAAATAAGTTTATTCATATTTATTAGCCATAATTATGAGATTGTGCTAGTTAAAATCTAATTAATCAATATTTAGTTAGTTTATACATTTTTTGTATCTACATAAACATCTATTAATATCTTTACTTTTTTTTGTAAAAATCTCAATATTTGTTTTAGTTAAAATAGAAAAAAAAATTGTAATGATTAATCCATTAAAATCAAATACACCACTTGACATCAAAAGGATTAATAAATTTTATGCATTGCACAAAATCTTCATACAATAAGAAGAACACACGGATCCATAACTTTTACACCCTCTATTCAACGTTGTACCTATATTAAAGTGAACAATTTATTTAAATTTGTTGATAGGGAAAAGATCTATAATCATATAAACTAAATTATATTATTATTTTAGTTATCATACTATTTATTTATTTATGATGAGTAAAATTGAATAAATAAACATATTCTTCTCTCATATATTTAGCATTTTTTTATCACTACAAAATATGAGAAATCGGGACAAAATCCTTTCTTCACACATGGAAGGTTTTCCACAATTTTTAAATTACACATCCATGACTATGAACTCATAGAAAAACATCCTTATTCAATGTTCAATCTACATATAATTCAATTTCCAAACCCATTAAGAATTTAGGATCTCCTAATTTCTTTATTAAAATTGTTAGAGAAAGTTGAGAAATATATCTATAGATATAGGTATAATAGAGAATCATGATTATAGTTATAAGTATAATAATAAGGTTGATAATAGTTGTTAGGTTGATGAATATCGGGTTAAAATTTATCTTTTTATATGTTGTTAAGATTATTGAACATAATGCACTCATATATGTAGTAAATAGTTGTTGTGTGCTAATGTGAAATATCATACGATGGTTTGTGTGTTTAAAATTGTGCCTCGAGAACTCTGTACTCTTTTATATCATGGTATTAGATCTGGGCCAAGCTTGACTCTATTAGGAAATGGCCTAAATCATGGATGATTGGGGATGTAATCCTACAAAGAAATAGGAGTAGGAGTAGGCTAGAGATATTTGGGTAAAATTCGGGTTTGTTTGTGTGTCTTGATCCTACCATTGGATATTGGTGTGAATAGTGAACCAAATATGGAAATTTAAGAATATTTATTGTAAAATACCTAGCAATATAAGTTTGACTATAGGAGAGAATTCAAGGTAGAGAAGGAGGAGGAATTAAAATAAGACTAATACAAAAAAAAAAGTGAAATTGCTAGCAAAAGAAGAGTGATTGATTACACAATAGTGAATGAACCTATAGATAATTCAAAAAAAAAAGAAGTTAAATTGCTAGCAAAATAAGAGTGATTGATTACACAATAGTGAATGAACCTTTAGAAAATGTTATTGTCATAGTTTGAGTAGGAGCATCTATGTGAAGGTGATAAGAATTGAAGCTATCCATATGTTAATACATCAATGGGCGAGTGGTTCAATTTGAAAGAAAAATAACCTTACTAATAGGTTGTTGTTATTGGATGATATTTATATAAAGCAATAATTATGCAAATTAAGTATATTAAGTAGTTATAAATAGGTCTAAAGTTGTAAGAGAAGTAGTTGATGTTGTTGTGTGATGACCATAGTGCATGAAAGAGAAGTTGGTGGATATATGGACATTGAGGTCAACGATATATGTGATGAAGGAATGGGAAAATGCTCACTATGTTGTCAAGAGGAAATATACATATTCAAGAGAAGCAATCTCTTCATGAAGTGGGTAAATTTTTTTTTTTATGGATGACAATAATGCACTATGAGATGTTTTAGTGTGCTCATATGAAATCGTTTTGGACAAAAAGTTTTACCAAAATTCAATATGTAAATAAATTGTTCTGAATTTCAATCATTAAATGCTAGGTGACTTTAGTGTCTTTTTTTTTTTTTTAATTCGAAATAATAAATTTATCCATTATGAATGTACAAGGGAAATGAATGTAAAAGGGAATTTAAATGTTAAAGGTGTCTTTGTGTGACTTTCAATAAGGATTTCATTAAATAAAAATGGATAGGACTTTGTACTTATGAGCAAAAATATCTTGGCAAGTTATACACTCTGATATTAATGATAATGTAATTGAAAAAAAAATGTTGTTGCAATACTTCCATTGTAAGAACAAGATAGGGTGAAATTTCGATGTTATCCAACACTCCAAGATAAGATTTTGCATTCAAGAAATTAGTTTGAAATATAACATTGGCATGTCAATTTAGTTTTTCAAATTAATGCCATATGTATCTTGTCAAAGCTATTTGACACTTGAACAACATACAACAATTAAATTTTTCATGGAAGAAGGAACACAGACTCCTACCAAATCACAGTGATCGCGAAGAAAGAACATAGAACCTCCAATATATTTGATGAGAAAATATTGATCCTAATTTGTAAATGAACTTATATTTTGGGCATATGAATGATAGAAATGAATGATACTAACCTTAGTGGTGTTTTAAATAATTTAAAATTTGTGTTGTATCTCAGCTGAAATTATGTAAATTGGGCATATGTTGTTTTTAAAAGTACAGGGTGTTTGATTGGTCATATTTAACATCTAAGAGTTTTGGTCAAAGATGGAAATCCTAGTCATAGGTAGGTTGTTATCTCCATGTTTTGGTAATCCTTGTTATTCAAGAATTCTTTTTTTGTCACAATAATACACAACCATGAAGTCAATTCAAGTGAATCACTCTTTTGCATAGAGAGGATGTTTTATCAAGTTTTGGAATAAGCCACTCTGGTAGGTATAGGGTGGTGAGATGTACATGTGTACTAATCATATCAGAGGGTTCTTCAATTAAAAGGGGGACACTATATTAATATAAAAGTGTTTTGGACCAAGTTATGAGTGTGAAGGAGCCTAACATGTTGATGAACCATGCAAGTAAAAATATCTGTTAGAAAACTAGAGGGTAAAATTATTGCAACCCATGTATTTCGATAGATGGATTTGTTTTTAAATGGGCATCAATGATTAGTTTTTGGAAGTAAAAAGGAAAGAGATAAAGTTAAAGGATGAATCATGTGATGAAAAAGTCAGAAATCAAGTTGTAGTTTTGAGACCAAGCAAACATAATCCACCTTTGACAAATGTTGAGGGGAAGAACCATTAGACAAGCTTCAATGGAAAATAAGGAAGAGATTATTGATGATGTTATTAATATTTTACTAATCCTTTTGGAAATATAAAATTTGTAATTTGTAGAGATACGGTAGGTATTGTATGAATTTACGAATCAAGGGGCAACATTATAGATAATTGAGAAATATATCTATTTCTAGAATATCTATATTTGTAATATGGAAATTTGCATGGGTATAGCTATAAGAAAAAAAAAAGGTTGATAGTGATAAGGTTTCTAGTCAAATTAATATAATGTATGTTATAAGTCATCTCTTGATTTGTTATCAAGATCAATGGAAAAAATCCACTCATATATGTAATAAATCCAGAGTGGACCTAATGGTTAAGAACATGTGTTTCCTTCTAAAAGGTCACAAGTTCAAATCTAAAGGGGGGTATGGTATGCATCCCTCTGTAGACTTTAGAATTCGATTAGCTACACAAAGGGGGTCCCTTGTCCCACAAACAAGGGGGTCTCATAAACCAATTTTAGTTTGCGTGTTCAAAATTGTCCATTGCCAATTTCTTTTACTTTTCTATAAAAAATGAAAACATATTTATTAAGATAATCCTTCTGTCTCTTTATTATTATATTATCTTATTGTGAAAGATTTTTCCCAAATTTCATAAAAATTCTTAAAAAATCAATGCTACTTCAACCAAAAACACTAAATATAAAACATAAAAGCATAAATAACTATTTTTAAACAATCTTGTATGAACAAAGAACTCAACATGTTCCAGAAACATAATCATAATCAAATCAAAGCCAGTGCATWTGTAACTTCCCAGGGTGTTAGAGGAATTTGCTATCATACAGGAGGACAAGATCGCCGACTGTGAAGGCATTTGTTTTGATGTGCCGATAATGCCAATATTTCTATCTTGCCTTTTAGACTGATGGAAATCTACCAAAAAGATGGATTCAGACAGCCAGCATTGATAGGAGATGCTTTAAGGGATCACACTTCTTAATGAATGCTTAGGAGGTACGGCACTATGACTATTGACTGCCTACTTGCGCTTTAGACCGCTCAGGTGTGGGTGGGATCGTGGCGTGGCTTTTGGGAACCACTTCTTTGCTCCGCTCCTTCGGTGCCTTTAGTTTTCTCTTCGCCTCTTCGATCCTCTACTGTTTATCTTCAGACAAGTAAAGTCCCTGAACCTTTTGGTTTCATATGCAACATAGCAAATTACACACTCTGTTCTGTATCCGGAAAATCGCTATGAGCGGAGAGACTTCGACTACTAGTGGATCATCAAATCAAAGGCATCCTAAACTATTCTATTGCAATCAAAGGAATTCTACATGTAATCTTACTCTTACTCTCCTCATTTCATACTAAAAAGACATCGTAAACCATTCTAGTGCAATCAAAGGAGTTCTACATATAATCTTACTCTTACTCTTCTCATTTCATATTAAAAATTATCATATTAAAAAGTAAGTTCTAATCAAGTATTGAAAACTTGAGTAGGTTCATACATAAAGTCATTGGTACACATTGACATAAAGTGAGCACAAATTCATAAGCAATTTTAACCTATCCCTATCCACACTTTTTTCTATCACATATTACTCACACTATTTTTTTTTTAATTACTCACACTATGTTTTTTCAAAATGCTCATAATAGAAGACTATATAAATCAACTACTTCAAGAAGTGTGTTACATGTGTATTTGAACTATATGAACTATATTATATGTTCTTTTATTTTAAATATTAAGATATAAGAGTTAATTTTGAGTTCTAAAAGATTAATAAGCTATGGTGCCATGATGTAAATATTAATTTTTTTTTTTACTTTAATAATATAATAATAAATATTATAAAGAAAATTATAAATTTATTTTATAAATAAAATTGAATATATATATATATATATATATATATATATATAATTGTATTTTTATATTTATTTGAATTTATCATATAATAATAATAATAAGCTATTTTTAAGGTCATGACCAAGCCACACCAAATTGGTGTATGAGACCCCCTTGTTTGTGGGGCAAGGGACACTATATATATAACTTGGAAATTATTTTTTCTAATTATTTAATTTTCGAGTAATGTTATATTACATGGTACAATATATTTTCAATATATATAAGTGTTTCATTAAGTTAAGTCAATTGGTTTTAGCTTAAATGGTTGTTAAATTTTATTTTTATATTAGATTAGAAATTAAAGAAAAAGTCTAATAAATTCCAAATTAAATTTTATTTTTTTATTAAATTAGAATTTAAAACAATTTTTTAGTTCCTATATTATTTATGAATTTTTTTTACATAATTAAGAGTCCCTTGGGCACAAGACCAAAAAAATAAAAGAATACACCTACCCTAAGGGGAAACCAGGCTCTGTGATGTAGCAATTCATACATAAGTCATCTTTACAGTTCATAATAACTTCAATATCTAGATAGCGTAATAAAAACCTAATATCAAAGCAACATATATCACTTATCAAGAAAAATTTAAGAGAAGGGGACACCCATATTTCCTCTTCGAGTAACTGCATTCGAAGTTTCAAGACATGGAGGATACCCCATGGGGGGAACGAAGGTGCCTCCTTGGTGTCGATTGACCAAGGCTTACAATCTGGTTTTGACTTGGTGAAATTCCTATTCCTTAGGTAGCATACATAAGGCCACCATGTTTCACTAGGCTCCGACCAGTCATTCCCACTGGCTACGTTGGAGCCATCACAAATTTCGCTTCACGTTCGTTGAAAACTACGTTGGAGGCCCTCCCTGGCCCCTATCCACTAAGTCACATCCCTCTGACTTGGCGCAAATCACGAAGTTTTCATAATTTTGTCCTTTCCAAACATGAGTTAAAAGTTAAAACTCTGGTTTTTTAAAGCCAACCTGAGATCCCGAGAGAGTAAATAAATGTTACCAATACCCTGTATCTTATCCAATCCGATTAGTACAAAATAGCTATTCTGAGGCTTCCAACTCAGCAAGTGTGTGATGAGGGGCAACAATTTTATCAAGTTTTTCCAAGTGTGTGAGGCTGAAGGTTGTAAGAACAAAGTTGTTCTAACCCAGGTAGCCACAGAGGTGTGTGGGAGATATTTGTCTTTAATCACTAGATGCCAGATCCCTTCTTCAATCAGGACACGCCAAAGAGAGTTTTGTTCTAATTCATGGTTGAAAAGGAAGAGGTTCCTGAGTCCCCAACTTCCTAAATTTTTCGGATTTGCAAGTAACTTCCAGCTGCAAAGATGAAAACTATGATCTTTACGACCACCTATCCAAAGAAAATAAAATATCAATTTACAGATCTTTGTGAGAACAACAATGGGTACCGCCGCAAGAGCCATCCAAAAAACCGACTGAGTTTCTAAAACCACCTTTGCTAGAGTGCAACGACCTCCTAGAGTGAGCCAACGGTTACACACGTGCTTTATCCATTGTTCAAACTTAATGATAAGCCATATCCAGTCTTCAAAGGAGGTTTTTTCATCTTTAATGAAATACTCCAAATACCTAAATCCCACTGCCAACTCCATAAAATCATAAGGAAAAATATCCTTAAATCTCGCCAAATATGTACCTTCAAACCCCTCATGATGGAATGTGAATTTTTTATGGTTGAATTTTAATCCCGAGGCACTACAAAATTGTTCCAATATGGTTTTAATCATCAACCATTCATCAACTATTTCCTTAGTCATAATAAG
>JASDQU010014770.1:10405-26386 GCA_032191745.1 Picea mariana | reverse complement strand
CCAATACGAACTTGATGGGGTCCGAACTCACCAGAAGTCCACCTGAGTTACCCACCGAACTAACATCACAAGAATACAAGCTAGGAACAAACTTAAACATAAATTGACGAGCCTTATCCTCTGCTACAAGTATCTCTTATAAAAAAATAATATCAGGTTTGACTTAGATCCTCCCACCCCTCTTATGTTTAGTGAGAGTAATATCTTGATTTGGCCCGTACAAGGGCTTTTAAAACTCTAAGCTTCCTAGTGTCAGTACCAGTAGATGTAGAAGGGTCATGTGTAACAGGAGTGAGAAAGGATTTCTTATGTGCACTTCTCATCTTAATAGGTCAAGTCTCAAAGCCCAATCCTCTAGACCAAGAATATCTAGGCCCAAACCCCCAAATGCCTTTCCCTAGATGGAAGGACGATTCAGTAGAAACCATAAGTGTAATAACAAAATTACCCTGAAAAGTAACAAGTGGAATAGATCCCTCCACCTCTCAAAGTAATGGCACCAGTGAGTCCAAGGTCTCGCCCAGAGTACAATCACCCAGATTGTCCTCCCTGTATCCCGAGAGTAGATAGGTTTCCTTACCCCCCTCCTCAACCTACAAAAATGTATCCTCTGAGTGAATAGTACAGTTGGGAGTGGGAGATCCCGTCGCAAGTATGGTACTGGTGGTGGCAGAGAAAGGCATCCTATTTACCTCCCAAGGAGGGTTTACCCTAGATGGATCGATCGAAGTATTAACCTCCTAGTGTCAAGGTGTACAATCCTCTAGGCTCGAGGAGACAATCTTAAAATATGGAAAAGGTAAACAAGACGAAACAAACGGGCCATTCTCCGATCGAGAAGTTGCGTTCAGACCTAGATTTTCCCAAGAGGAAGAAAATGAAACAAAAGAGGGCAGTAATATTTTTGTTTACCTATGAGGGTATCGGAATCTGAGAGCGGTGGAGAGTATGGTTTCCCTTTAGGAGGTGTATAGTGGCCAAAGGAATCCACGGGTGGCGAGTCGCATCTTGGTATCTTCTGGAGGCGATTATTTTTTTACTCCTGCTCCTCCACAGAACCCTTGAATGTGTTTCTCAAATTTCCATTCCTATGGAAATGTGTGTAGTAGAAGGGAAGACCCAGATAATCCAACCTCTGAGTAAACAACTGGTCTCTCCATTGTATATCTAATGTCTCCAATAAACCCGAGTGGATATCTTCCTCCACTAAAATCCTTCCCATTTTTCTATCAGGTGCACCAAGGGCTTGTTCATCAACACCAATAAAACGACCGATGGTATTCCCTATATCCATCAAAACCTTTTCACTCCAAAAATTGAGTGGGAGACTAGGTAGAAGTACCCACAGGTATCTAAACTGAAAGTAGTCCTGTGCAGGTTCAAAAGAGATTCTCCATCGTTTAAGCATAATGCTCTCACCATTGAACAACCACAACATGTCTAAAATCTTAGCAGCATCCACCAGTGAGATAAATTTGAAGCCAAACCATCCATGCGGGAGATAAAAAACCTCTAGAACATAGCCCAAAATAGGTAATCAGTTGGTATTTACCCAAGTATAAAGGGGAGTGGTACACCTCTGATGGTAAGAAAATCTCCTAACCAGAGAATTTAGCTCTAAGGAATCTGCTTCCTCCAAACCCAGATCATCCCCCAAAATAATTTTCCTTCTAGTTTGGTTAGGGAGCCACTGTTTCTCAGAAGTAAATCTAGGAGGAACCATCTTAGGAGAAGCTGACACAGTGCTACCACTAGGTTGTTGTATACCATCGTTGGGGAACTGGCGTAAATATCTAGTCACATTACAAACAATAGGATCTTGTGCAGAGAAAAGGGTGGTAAGCCTGTTTGACAAGGTGGTGAAGTGACTGGAGGATGCATCGATGTCAAGGTCAATAAATCCTACTCAGCTAGGTGTCCAGGGTTTAAATGCGTAGTCGGTCGATCGAAAAGACTCGCCTTCTGCCAAGCCTCCTCGTCAGTCGCACTCATAAGTGCGCTAATGGCTACCTCCATCATGGAAGCTCACTGAAATCAAGATATTAACACCACCTATCTCTCACAAAGATCTCCTCGAGGGGGGGGGGGCAACCAATGTAAGCCAAGCATCCAGTAAATAACAAGGTTCGCCAAAAAAACATAGTAGTTAGAGTCAGAATAAGGACAAAATAATAACTACCCTGTCAAATCTTGAAGTAAATAGAGAGACAAAGGATAAGTATTTGTGAAGCCTCCAAAATTGGAGCACCACTGACCTCACCAGATATTAATAGTAGATAACAAGAGTTTAAAAGCCTAGGGGAACCTCTAAAAACATAATGAAGGTTGAAACTAGTAGTAGCGGGCCGTCAGATAACTACACCAGTCGGAAAGGCGCCCATAGAATTCTAGTTCTGGTGACAATGTTCATCTTCGAGCCCGCTAGTACATCCTCCGATGCCATTAGAGGCCACCAAGGTGTTGCAGGATTTCAAAAATCAATTCTCGCCTCGCAAAGGCATAATCATCCTGGGGATTTATTACTGATCAGTGGAGATCCAGCGAGGATTTGGGACTCAAGGGTCTTGTGGCAACTGAATGGAAAACATTTGTAAAGGCTCTATTGACTTGGGTGTCTAGTTGTAGTTTGGAGAAGATGCCTTAATGTGGACTAGTGGAGACCAGTCGGGCCTACTCTCGGTTAAAAATGTTTACATTGCCATGGAAAATAAATTCTAGCCACATTAGATTGTATTATGGAAAAGACAGATGTGGACCTAGGACTTAACATATATGATTAAACTGTTCACCTGGTTGACTTTGGAACAAAAAATCCTTACCTGGGATTCGTTACGAAAAAGAGGTTGGGTAGGCTCGAGCATTTACACACTCTGCTACAGGGATGAGGAGACCATTTTACACTTGTTCTTGTTCACAAACATCCCTTTTACTCTTCATCTATGGCAAATTTTTCATACTGTTTTTAGTCTTGCTACTACTTGGGGAGGTTTTTCATTAATCAACTGCTTTGAAAATTGGCTGAAGTTGGAAAAAGTATACACTACTTTACCATCAGTCCTCTGCTAGTACATATGGATGGAAATAAATAGGTGCATTTTTTAAAGTCGTTCCCCCTTTGTACAAGGTGTTAGCATCCAAATCATAGGGATGATCGATTCTACCGGCAGACAGATATTACAAAAAGAACGTTGAATAGGATCAAGAAGACTCTAGACTTTATTATGGATTCTAGTTGTTGGTTTGATGGTGTTTTACAGAAAAATGGTATATTTAGTGGGGAAGGGGGCATCATAAAGACCACATGAAATACGATTTACAGGTGGACTTTCAATTGTGGGCAAGGCACAAACACCAGGGTGAGACTTCTTGGGGTATGGTCCTCCTTATCCTTAGCATATTGGCTAGATATCGTTCACCTTCATGTTCTGGGAGATTCAAAGATTGTTATAGATTGGTTAAATTACAACAACAATTTACAATTTACCTCTCTTATGGGATGGATGACAAAGATTAGGGATCTCATTCCCTATTTCATCAATATCAAATTTGATCATACCTACAAGGAAGAAAACTTGGAAGCAAATGCATGATCAAAATGTGTTTTACTGGTGCCGAAAGGAAGGATCCACTATAACAAATTGTAGGGTGGCCACGAGGGCCCACCACTAACTTTACGGCTCTATCTAAGATCTACATGGGATAGCAGGATCGACCTCACAAAAATTTAAAATGTAGGATTTCCTATTTTCATTTTTTCACCATGGACTCTTCTTTTTTGTAATCTGTTTTGGTAATTTCTGTTGAGGATAGAAATATGCTATTATCATCTTTGTAAGACTACAGAGTTGGTCTTTATTTTTTACTTTTTTTGGACAAGGAGAAGATTAGGTAGACTAAGTTATACTTATAGGAAGAAGGTTGTATTAGCAAGTTTTGTACATGTTTATGAGAACAATCATATATATAAATATATTGAGAAATTTTTCTGTTGAAAAAAATTTAAAACTCATGTTAAGAAGAGTCTCTATTTCTAAGAGTGATTTGGAAACTTTTTTATAAACAAGATCTCTATATTAAGAGAAAAGAACAAATTTATAAACAACATATCTACATTTATGAAAAAGATCTTATCTCTAAGAGTAAAAAGACACCCTAAGGAATATGAATAGGTTAATTTTTTAAATGTAGTGTGGTAAATAAGTTACAATTTCAATAATCTTAAAAAGGAATGGATTTTCATTATAATAATTAGGTTCAATTACTATATTATTGTTGAACATTGCATTTTTAGTCATTCTTTTCTTAACAAAATAATAAACATATTATTTATTTATGATATAAATTTTTTTAATAAAACATATTTGGTTATGTTTAATAATTAAATGGGAAATATATCATATTATTTATAATATAAAAGTTTTTAATAAAACTTATTTGGTTATGTTTGATAATTAAATGGAGAATATATTTTATAGGTAAGGGTTTTGTCGACATCATGTACCAATATAAGTTATTTAAGATCTATTCATATCAATATTTTAAAATTTTATTAAAAAAGCATATTAAATTAAATCTATAAAAACAGATGATATTTTTTTTATTAATAAAATGATGAAAAAATAATCTTTTATATATTTTGTATTAAAACTATTAAAATTTAGATTTAAATCTTAAAATTTTATAATATAATAAAAAATAATTGGTAAAGAATTATATTATATTTTTAATTATATGTTTTTTTTATTAATAAAATGATGTAAAATTAATCTTTTATATATTTTAAATTGAAATTATCAAAACTTATATAAATATGAGAATTTTATAATATAATAAAAAGATATCTGTAAAGAATTATATTATATTTCTAATTATATATTTTTAAATTTGAAGAAAGAATTTGTGTACATAACAATCAATATAATAATAATAATCTATTTTTAAGGTCACTGTCAAGCTATATTAAATTGGTGTATGAGATCCCGTCGTTTGTGGGGCAAGGGAGGTATACATACCCCCGTGGATTTGAACTTGTAACCTTTTAAGAGGAAACACATGTTATTAACCATTAGGCTCATATATAATGATGATTAAAGTATTCTTGATTAATATGTATTTAATCCAAAATATTTGTTTAATTTTTAATAAAAAATATTTAAATAAATTAATTAATGTATACATGTTTAATTTTTAATAAAAAATAATTTAAATAAATAATTAATATATATTTCTATTGGTTTTAGATTTTAGATATTATTTACATTTTTATGGGAGGTTTATATTAATTAAATTTTTAGATTTTAGATTTTATTTAAATGTAGCTTTATTCTATATTTATATTAATTAAATTAAATTAAATGTAAAAATAATAATAAAATGACATTTCAATGTATTTTTATTAGAGATACATATTAATTAAATTAAATGTTTAAATGAGTAATAAAATGATAAATATTATTTTCAATGTATATAAGTTTTTATTATTTAATAAATTTTAAATTAAAATATTTTAAATTTAAAATTAATAATCTAATTTTTATTTAAATAATTTTTTATTCAAAATTTGTAATTATGAAATGTTGAACTTAAATCTCAATTTACACATTCAGTTTTTTATTTAAAATTTATATCAATTTAGTTTTGGAATATTTTTGTGTAAAAATGTGTTTTCCATAGTTTAATATGAAGGAGATGTGTAACTCCTTCAACACTCAACATGCAGGTGGCATTTAAAAAAATATTAATAAAAAAATATTTCAATGTTCCTCATAAACAAAATATCTCAATATCTTATCTTAAAATAATTTTATTGCACATAAAAGTGCTTTATATAGCCCAATACGAGAGATGTGTAATTCATTCCATGTTCAACATGAGATTAAGAGGTGGCATTTAAAAAATATTAATAAAAAAGTATTTCAATCTTAGCGATAAACAAAACACCTCAATATCTTAAAATAATTTTACATCAACTTTATATATAAAGAAATTTTTTTTTTCAGTTGATAGGTACTTTTTACTTCATTATGAGAAAGATGGGTAATTTGCTCATGCTCAATATAGAATTGATATGTGTCATTTAAAAACATATTAATAAGAAAAAAAATCATTTCAATGCCCATATTAATTAAAATATTTTCATATCAATTTAGTGTGTGTGGAGTTGACATGGAAACATTTAAAAAATATTAATAACAAGAAAATATTGGGATGAGCCATAAACAAACTATATCCATATCTGCAAATAATTTTATATCAATTTTATATATAAAGAGAGAGAAAATAATTGAAAAAAATAATATTTTATCAAAAAACACTTTTACAGATATGCATATTACTTTCACTATTTAATATGGAGAATATTTTAAATAAAATATTAATAAGAAATAATTATTTGAATATCAATTTAAAAAAAATGGATATTTTAAATAAAATATTAATAAGAAATAATTATTTGAATATCAATTTAAAAAAAAAATGTTTTCTACAATTCAATATGTACTCATGATAAATACAAAATTAAAATGAATGTAAACTAATTTTTTTTACATATACATTGATAAATCCAAAATATAATAAATGATAGAAAATTTAAACCCTCTTTATCTATAACATAGATAATTCCATTTGTGTTCCTTTTGAATAGTATCTCACGTAATTTCTATTCCTTCAGTTTGGAAGAACGACTCCATTCCTCCATGTGCACAGGGCTTTTCGCTTATTTATCCATCAGATGATCACCATCTGGGGAATGCTGATCCAACTACACCATCACGATCGAGAGTCTCTTCATGAAAAACAAAACACATCTTTCCATAACCAGTGAATTGCAAAATTTCATAGTCTACAAATCCATTTTAAAATTAAATTAAACAAAGTGACTTTTCGATCTCAAAAAGGTGGAGATTAATCCGCTGCTGCGTCGCAAACAACGCCCGACTCTTCCAGCCCCGCGAACATCAAAATGTGTAAAATACGAAAACGTCACGCCCACGATCCTGCAGGCTGTCATCTAATTCGCTTCCCGTTGGTTTGAAACTGTACTGTCGACTTACAATTCGTTTGTTGTGTTTTTTTTAAGTATTTTTCTTTTCTGGTTTCTATTTGTTTAGTAAAGTTTAAAGAAGTATATATACTCTATTTTTTTTTGGATTTGAATTTATAATTTTTAAAAAAAAAACACATGTTCTTAATTATTAGATCCACTCATACTATATAAAAAATAAAATAATATCTACAATTTGTAATATTAACATTTCTATATTATTTAAAAAATAAAATAATAAAAATTAAAAATAAAATAATAATAATAAATAATTAAAAACATATAAATAATAATTAAAATTTTTAATGATAAATATTATATAATAAATTTATTATAAATTCATGTTTATGTAAACTTTTTATACCATAAAAACTTTACTTTTTCATTTCATTTTAAAAAGACGTTTTTCCATTTCATTTTAAAAAGATCGAGACAAAACTCATATTAAAATTTTTATCAGTAATTGGTTTTCATCAACATCTTGTACAAATTGGTTAATATGATTAAGTGTTTCTTCATAATAATTAAATCAATATTTTTAAATTTCATAAAAAAAATATGTTTATGTAACATCCCACTCTTGCTTGCACTGAACGGACTTATTCTTTGAGGACACTTTCTTGCAAGTGATCTAGATTATTATACTATTGGTCGTTTGAATATGATTATGAGGCATTATGGATATGATGATATGTTATTTTGGTGTATTGACATAGATAGGTGCTATTGACTGGGTTCTCCTGAGTGTCCAGGACTTGGGACCTCAAGGATGCAGAGACATCGATGAAACTCCTTGGACTTTAGATCGAGTAAGGGAGTGGACTATTGGGTTGAATATTGTTGATGTGACATATGTACATATGATTAGATATTATGATGATTGATTATTATTGCTGACATGATTCGTTGATGGATGCAGGCTGGCAGTAACTTACCAACCGGACTCACATGTGGAGTAGAGGGGTCACGCACGACAACCAGATACTTTGAGGGAGAGGTGTGAGAGTAGCCCTGCCACAACCTACTAGCACTCACACCGTGGGTCAAACTGTAGGTTAGCGATCACCTAGTTTGAGAAGACCCATGATGTCATGAGGGCAGACTGCGACAGTTGCTCGCGACGATTCTAAGGGGCATGCAATAAGGCAGGGGCCTTATTCCTTAGAGGACCTTAGTCTCCCACAAGATCACCTGGCAGAGTATTGACTCCAAGGATTTTTTATGTCTACCAAGTCAGTCAAGAGGCGAGTGGCACCCTTAAAGAATGTAGTGCATTCTGAAGGGCACGTCACGTAAGGAAAATGAAAAGAGGTGAGTGGCACCCTTGGAGAACGTAGTGCGTCTTGAAGGACATGTCGTACAAAGAAAATGGAAAGAGGCGAGTGGAACCCTTGGAGTATGTAGTGCGTCCTGAAGGGCACATCACACAAAGAAAATGGAAAGAGGCAAGTGGCACCCTTGGAACACATAGTGCGTCCTGAAGGGCATGTCGCAAGTTGAATAACTAAGTGAATAAACCTAGTCGACCATAAAACTAATGATGTGATAAGTAAGATTTAAAAACAATTTTTCCCTAATAAAAATGTCACCCAGCCTAGAGAAATTAAAACCTAGGTCTAAGTAGCACATGTGATAAATAATAATAATAATAATAATTAAACATGTAACAAGAAGGGGGGGTAAGAAATTCAAATTAAATTATTAAAATCAAATTATAATGGAAGATCAAAATTTTAAAAAGGGAAATGTTTGTTTTATCTACACTTGCTAAATTAATTTTAATTAAAGAGGAAAAAGGGTAAAGGGTTGTTTTATTTACACTTGCTAAATTGATTTTAGTTAAGAAGGAAAAAGAGGGAAACTTAAAAGAAATAAGAAACTTAAGGAAAAAATGGAAACATGAAGAAAAAGATGAATGTCTAACTTAGTAAGGAATCTTGCCTTGGGAGCTTGCTATTTATGAACTCAACTAGGAATTAAGTTGTAAGCCATTTAAGATTTGTAAGAGAATTTTGGGATACCAAAGAGCATTTTTAGGAATGCTTCTAGGTGGGTGAGGGAAATAGGAATAATTAATCTTTTAATAAAATTAATTTTCTGGTGCAACTAGGGGAACGGGTGACATGTGTATGGGGGAGGTTTTTCCTAATTAATTAAATGAAAAAGGAATTTAATGAGAATTTGGGAAACTAATTACTTGAAAACTCTATAAAAAGGATGGAGGAGGAGGAGTATGGATTTGATCTTTATGCGTAACATTACACTGTTGAATTTTTGTCTTGACTGAACTTCTCTTATGGCAGTTGGGATACTTAGCCCAAGTAACGAGTGGTAGCTCGACCTTGCGAGGCGAGTTGGGTGCTAGCATTTATTTGGTATTGTGTGTGTGGCCTCTTTGCGGCTCGGGGGGATCAGGGGGAAGAAGAGTACCCCTAGCGTTAGCTGGGAAGTATCGGTGAGGTCAAATCGGTTGCCAAGAGGGAGCTGGATGGAGTGCGCATGAGACAATGACTCGAAGCTTTCACATTAGGCTACGATACACATATGTACATTTTTTAATGGTAGTTTTATATTGTTCTCGTGTTTTCATTACTGTACTTCTATTGTGTAAAGATTATGTTTTACTCAAAGTTTTATAATCAATGAACTTAAAGTCATCCCAGTCTCACGCTCATTGCATTTTGAATCGATTCCCTTGGCGAACCCAAACCCTAATTTTTGTGACTTTTCTGTATTTGTTTTATTAATTATTACGAAAAAATTGTGTTTTTCCCTTATCCCTTTAGTCATTAGTCCATGCCTGAGCAGTGGGCCAGGAACATAATCGACGGTCGTCACTTCGATGTTTAAATACTTATAGATTCAAATGTCTTTCTTTCCTGTGCATGGATGATGAGTGAAGGATAAATTTTTCGACCAATTGTCTATCTCTTACTTATCTTTGCATTGTTCCTTCATGATTGATCTCTAATATTGCGCCTTATTGTGAATGATTAACTCTTTGGTTGAATGACCAATCCAAAAATGTTAAACTTTGCATTGAATGTTTAATCCTTGCTACGATTGGATTATCTTCTACTCCTGTGATGGATTTGTTTCTTGCTGCGATCTTCTACTGCTTTTCATTTTTTTTCCTGGAGTCATCGCCTACTTTTATCTTGGCTGGAATTTTTATAGTTTAAAGGTTATTGTATCCTGTAGTGCATAGGGTCTTTTAACTGATGAGATTTGAATGCAATTTTATTGTTCAATAGTCGTTGTATGTGTCCAGTTTTTATTTCGTTTTACTGTTGAAATTACCATCCTTTGTGTATAGATCTGTAATCATTTCTACTGCTGAAACTAACCCTTATAGGCGTCCACTTTCCTTTTCATTTTTGCCCAATTCATTTTACCCAACAATATGAATAGACAACGTCTTAACTTATATCATAATGAGTAGACAAACAACGTTTGAATATGTTTCATAGACAACATTGAATACATGTATCATGGACAATGATTGAATATATAAATCATAATGTTAGCCTATGTTCATTTGTTTGTGTCTGTGAAATTATACATTGTATGCGTTTTTGACAAAACAAAACAAAAATTTATGGTTTAAACAATGTCTGACTGCGAGTTTATATTGCTCTAAAACCTGCGAATCTAGACAACTATATTTATGATAGTAATTTAAAACCTACGTTATCATACATCGGGATTATATATCTGCGTTTTGTCATGGCATCATTATTGATTATCACAATTCAAACTCCACGATTGTTCCTTAAACTTTTGGAAAACCATTTCATTCTTTTTATATAGCATTACTATTTTTATAATCAGCGATTTACTACATTATTACATAGTGATTTACATGGTAGCATTATTACATAGCGATTTACATATCATTAATACATAGCGATTTACATGGTAGCATTATTACATAGCGATTTACATGGTAGCATTGTAACATAGCGATTCACAACGATGTATTATGGTAGCATTATGACAGCAGCAAATTATTAAGGTATAGATATCTTGTGTTAAAGTATTAATGTGTTAATAGCAACCAATTAATGTGTGTTAATATGTGGATATCATGTGTTCATGTGTTATAGTGGCGATATCATGTGTTAATGTGTAGACAACAACACATTAATGGGTTATTGTCAAGTATGACAGTGATATTATATATATTATTACAACGATATGACTATATTAATATTGTTGTGTTATTATAGTTGTATTATTACTGCTATATATATCATTACAATGATATATTAATATTGTTGTGTTATTATAGTTGTATTATTACTGCTATATATATCATTACAATGATATGACTGTATTATTATTGTTGTGTTAATATCGTTGTATTATTACTGTTATATCATTACAGTGATATAACTGTGTTATATATCATTATATCATTACAATATTATTATTGTATTATATGACAACAATGGTATAATATATATCATCATTATATATCATTATTATATATCATTAAGGGATAGCACTATATTTAGAGTGCAATATATTTATTATATATCATTAGTGTTAATATCATTATTAGCTCTTTTTGTATAGACAAGGATTATATAGAGCATTAATTTAGACAACAATTATATTTGTATATGACAACGAATATTAATGGACCGAAATATTATTTTGGGATAGCGATAACATTTATAATAGTTCACATTTATGGTCGCATTCATGGTCACATTTATGATAATAGTAACTTTTTAATAGTTCACTCCTTCGCACTTAGACATCATGCTTAACATATAATGGTTTATGCTTTGATGGAGAAGTCATTTAATAACTTGCACAATTTAATTGAGTGATGTCACCTTGCATCTTGTTGACTAGTTGCTTTGGTGTGTGGGTATAGTATTCATGTATTGTTGTCAGTTAATTCGGTCTCCTAGCGCATTGGATATTTCTTGGTTTGTTGTCTAGATATGTTAGGTTGCACCATGTTTAGCGACATGCCTATCGTCGTGTGACAACATGATTGCTGATGAGGGGATCATTGCATGCCCTGATAGATAGAGGCAAATGATACCCTGGCCGGAGTCTGTGCTTCTCAAGCTAGGTGTTGCTCATTGTAATTGTTGTGGGTACTAGGTTTGTAACGCCTTAAGGCATTGGGTTTTTTACAATGTATAGGTTTTTATTTCCTAGTTGTTGCAACCACTATGTCGGGATTGTGGATGTTGTCCTTTAGCTTGTAGGAGTTGTCTTGCTTGTGTCGGGTGAGTAGTCGTTGTATTGTCTATTGTGTCACGTGTTCATTTGGTTGCATGATGTGCAATGAGCTGGGTCGTTGGTTGTTTATTTTACCCAAATATTTCATCTTACAATGTATCCACATAATGATACATTTTTTTCTTGGAATTTCTACTTACTACGATAATATATTAAGTTTTATTTTTGGTATTAATAAGTACCAATTTATAAACTCTATTAAAATTTGCAAAATTAAAACCTTATATTTCTCAAACAACTATAATATAAAAATTATTGATTTAATTTGTGCTAATGATTATATGAATATATTTTAGAAAATGAGAAACAAAAGATAGATATGAAATTTTAACATGTTTTTAAAATTAATCTTTACATATATAAACTTGCAACATCTTTGTAAATTTGAAACATTGTTCTAGATTTGATTGGTAAAAGGATAAATAGTATTACCCTAGTAATATGAAAATACACTAAAAATTAATGATATGGTTGATTCACACCAATAATAAAGTGAAGTGAATACTTTCCATTAACAAGGTGTTGATTTATTGGACTTTCATGTTTAGTTTGGGCAGGAAGAAAAACATACATGCATTAAAATGTATTCATATGCACAACTAAATGACTATAATAAAAATATTTACAATAAATTAAGTTTTTGTAGTAATTGAATAAAAATATTTTATTTTTATTTAATAGAAAATTGATACTTATTAATACCAAAATTAAATTTTAATTAAATTATTTTGTATTGGAAACTAGTTTCCATGTGCTTATTTCCTTTACATTGAAGCTCCCGAAAATCTTCCAATTTTCAAAAATATTTAGTAGACAACCCAAGTTCCCAAACACCCAACTAAATAAAAAAACATTAAAACTTAAAGAAAATAAGTTTTGGATATGCAGATAACTGTTCCTATGCAACTATGCATAAAAGCCTCTAATAAAACATATATGTTTATGCTTTAAAATTATTAGGAAACTATATTTTATCATTAATACATATTGTACAAAACATTACATGGGATGCTCCTTAATAATAAGCAGACTAAGTCTTTTAAGTTTTATAAAAAAAAATAACATATTAAGCTTAATTTATGAAAATAGGTCACATTTTTTTTTAATGGAATGAGTAAAATTTATACAATTTTATGGATTCAATGTGGAAAATTTAATGTTTCACATATTTTGAATTGAAAGCTTAAAAACTTACATATACCTTGAGAATTTTGGAATGGAATAAAAAGACCAATTTTTAATTATAACTTTAGAAACTTTTGTTTACAACCATCATATATGACTTCTTTTTAGATTATATAAATGAATTAAATAAATAAAAATTATATAAAGTCTTGGGTTAAGAAGAGACCTATGGACTTTCTTGGATAGTGATCTTCTTTCACATATTTTAAATTGAAACCGTCAAAACTCACATAAACACATAAATCTCGAGAATTTTGGAATGGAGCGAAAAGATCAATTTGTGAAATTATATTTTTAATTATATCTTTTTATATTTTTAAATAAAAATTGTATAAAGTCTCGAGTTAAGAAGAGACATATGGACTTTCTCGAACAGTATAGTGATCCTGTTTGAATGCTATCTTAGGCAGCGTAGTTCGTGTGGGGCAAGTTTTAAAATGGAGAAGTAAATGCTAAATTTTTAAATGAAGAAGGAAATGATATACATTATAAGTGGGAAGATGTGGGTTATTTGGATTTATTTATGAATTTTGCAATATCTTTAGTTATAAAAAAATAAATATTGAAATACATTTAGTTATAAAGAAATAAATATTGAAATACATGTATATGAGCAAGCATCTAGTTGGGAAATATTGGTTGTGGTTGGGAAACATTGGTTGCGTATAAACAAGACTTAGTCATGATCCATGATGGTTGTGTATGAGAAAGCATATGTGTTGGGAAACATTAAACATGGGCATACAGGGTTTGAACCCAATTTTTAAATAGCTTATTTTTAATCCTTGACCTCAAGGTATCTCAATGGGAAGAGATATCAGGAATCATTAAAGAGATATAGTACCCAAAGGAGCCTCTTTGTGGCTATAGAGATTCTTTCGAGAGTTTATGTTCTTTTACATTGAGTTCTCTCAAAATATGTTGGAAAGACAAACAATCAAATGATTGAAAATAAAGTCTTATGTCTCTCAAAATATTGTCCAAGTTGATGCTCTGAAAGGAAAATTTCCCTTTGGCCCAGTTAATCACCAATTTTGAATTGTCCATGACCTCAAGCTTCCTAATATCCTTTTGTTTTGTTGTCTCTAGGAGGTCCATAATGTGATGAGTTCTACTTTATTATTGGATCCTCCTCCTGGAACATGCATGATGTTAATATAATGGTTCTGATTTAAGAATAAGGTGACACTTATTCCAATGGAAAGTGGGTTTCCTTGGATGACACCATCGAAATTTCCCCATGAAACAGAATAATCCAGAACAGGGAAGGAGGGAACCCTCTGTTTTGGATTTTTCTGGTCCTCTTTGGACTCTGTTGCCTATGCCAGTGTTAGGGATGTAATCACTTTTGGAGACATCTATTTATCTTTAAAAAGTGTCACGTTGTGTGCCCACCATAAATTTGGAAACCATATGCATGGTAGTCATGCATATCGTTTTAGCGATTTGTCCTCAATCCATAGCTTATAACATTCCTCAAGGGAAAGATTATTCCAATCTACTCCTAATTTGAGATTTTATTTTATCGTTGTGACAACCTGACCTCATAAGGGCATGATAAAAAAAGGTGAGATGCAGATTCAAAGTTTACTTTTCAAAGTACACAACAGTTTGGACCATGCCAATTCCTTTTTTCTAGATTATCCTAGGTCAATATATTTTTGGTTAAGGCCATCCACATCAGAAGTTTACATCCCAGAGGGGCCTTTGATTTCCATAAAACCTTCCACCACCATTGTGGTTGGACAATTTTCCTTTTCTCCTTTCAGGATTTGTATCTAAATTTGGCTGTAAAGGATCTGTATTTTGGGTTACGGGACCAACATAAAGAGTCCTTTTTATCTTGGGAGAGAATGAAAAGATATCTACATAACTGAGACAAATATGAATTCCATTCAACATGAAGAGCCTCAAGAAGACTTAATGTTTTCACATATTTCCAACCTGCATATCCTTGAGGCTGAGGGAAACCAATGCAAGCATCATGAAGAGAGTGAATGTTTTTGCTCCTTAAAGAAATGATGAGGGATAGAGAGAGTCTGAAATAATTTCCTACTCCCAACCAAGGGTCTTCTCCCACCCTAACAATTTTTGGTCACCTATTTTCCATACCACCTAGTCTCCTACCCGCAGGAAAGATTCACACAGATCCTTCTACACTATGGATCCATTTGAGGACTTGATCAATTTCCTGAACCACTCGATGACAAAGAGGTTAGGAAAATATTTGGATCTCATCACTTTAGTCCATAGTGTGTTCCCTACCGATAGCCGCCATAAGTTCCTTCCAACCAATTCTCTAGCAAAGAGATGAATATATTTTACACCCCAACCACCATATATATATATATATATATATATATATATATATATATATATATATATATTAATTATGAAATATAAAGTGTATAACTTATTTAAAAAATGGTTAAGCTGATAAATTGATAAACAATTATAATTTTGATATATGTCAAGAAAAAACTAGATTAAAA